>JAEIFU010003459.1:0-28246 GCA_018904235.1 Lordiphosa stackelbergi | reverse complement strand
GTTTCCATTCATTCGAAGTTGACAATTTTTCGCTTTAAGATAGCATTCGCTTTTTCCAACTCGGAAACCCCTTTCTAACGCTATGCCACAATTCAAGACTTCTTGCATTCTTTAAATTCAAAAATGAGAAAATTAAATTCATATCAAAGACATCAAAGTAAAAACTAAATACACTTATTCAGTTTTCGAACTGAAGTCTTTTGTGTTGGGCATAGTTTGCGACAAAATATGTTCCGTAAACTGGAACGCTCCTTTCGAAAATGTAGAAATGTAAAATTGGCTATACTAGGTCCTCTAACGGGGCCAATCCAAGCTTCTCTCAATCTCTTGGCGTGTGTGCTTTAAATTTAAATTCGCACAAGAGAAAGGGACCTACAGTTTAACGCCGAATCCGAACGGCAAAGTTTGAGAATTTGCTTTTCATGGCTAGATTACTTCACAACTGGCGCCAATAGCTGGTGAAGGTGACCGTATGTGTAAAAGCAATTTTTCTAAAGAAAGAAAAAAACTTGTATTATTAGATGTTCAGAGGTGGGATCGAACTCACGACCTCCCGCCCAGCAGTCCACCACACTAACCGCTGGGCTACAGACGGCCACGGAATGGCACTTTTCAAAAAAAAACCTGCGATTATTTTTATCGCCTTCTGTTAAATAAAATAAACTGTTCTTAAAAAAGGCTTTCGCAAATTTTACTATAGTGGTATTCCTGAAAGTGATTTGTTTTTGATTTGCTTTCGATTTGATTTCGCAAAACAGCTGATCACAGCTGCTTTTCTGTATACAATTCGCTACTTAGCAGGGATGTATTTCTATTATTATCTCTGTAGCAGCGACGTCGATACACCGACACTATACGAGCTTACACTGCTCTCTTTTGCAATAACAAACATGTGCTAACTGAGAGCGCTCTCGCATGTCTGAACGCACACATGCAAAGGCAAAATAAGCATGTGTGTTTTGCCGAACACTGTTTTAGTTATAGGAAATACTGTGACGTTCTCCGTATGGGGCTTTATATTGAAAATATCGATGTTTTTTATATCGAAATGATATTTATTTAATGTCGAAAAAATATTGATATAGACATTTTTTAAATATCCGACAACCCTTCTTCATAGACTACATTGAAAAAACGTTCTGTTGAGGTACTTAATTTATTTATTTTAAAAACATTTCAGCATAAGGACGATGTAGAAAGATATATTCGCGATTTTGACGCTCAAAACTTGGTGCAAAAAACGAAACACGGATGCTCATGCAAAAAACTTTTATGTAGTCTCACGATCTTGTCGTGACACAAATTAACGACCTCTAAGAAATAGCAAAAACAAACAAGTAAGAGTGTTGCGGTCGAGTGCCCCGACAGCAAAATACCCTGTTCCAAGTAATGTGGTTCCTATAGCTTTGAACTCTTTTAAAAATTTATTTGAATAATTGGGGAGGCGCACTTGCATATCTTCGGTGTTTTTTGCTCTGATCGTGGTATACAAAATAGAATATATATTCAATCATTAGGTCCAAACTTAAAAATTTTAGCTCTGACAGTTTTTCGCGGTTAGAAGGAGAAGGAGGAGAAATTTGCCAAATCTGAAGCAAACTTGATTTGGGTACGATATACACCTACATACATGCAAAAATTGTGGGGCTCTATCTGTTACAGTCTCTGAGATCGACGCTTCATACAGACAGACAGACAGACAGACGGACGACAGACGGACATGGCTAAATCGACTCGGCTGTTGATGCTGATCAAGAATATATATACTTTTTGAGGTCAAAATCTCCCTTCTGGTTTAATATTTTACACAAAATAAAAAAACCCCTTTTCCCAATTTTAAATAAAACAAGGATATATTATACTTATCAATGTCGAAATATACGCATATAAACATTTTCTAAATATCCGACAACCCTTCTTCATACGCTGCTTAGAAAAAATGTTCTGGTTGCATCTGCGATTATTTGACGCTCAAAACTTGGAACACGGATGCTCACGCACAAAACTTTTGTGTAGTCTCACGATCTTGTCGTGACACCAATTTACGCACCTCTAAGAAATACCAAAAACAAAAAAGTAGCTGAGCTAAATACTTAGCCGTTTTAAGGCCATATTTGGCTGTTTTAAAATAATCTGGACAAATCGCTAGCAAAAATTTAGAAATTTTTAGTTTATCTTACAAAAATAGTAAAAAAGAAGGGATCAAAAAGGTAAAAGCTAAAGAAATACAAGAATAGGAACAACAACGAAACTAATTAAGAAATCGAGTCAAAGTCTAAATAAATAAAGGTTCAAGTAAATAAAAAACCATTAAAACCAAATAAAACCCATTTTTTTAGTCAATTTCCTTAATGGAACTTGTTTTAATTATTGTTTTCTGCAATTGATTCATTTTTTGTTTGGAGACATTTCTATTTAAACAGTGTATGTTTGGGTTTTGTTTAACATAAGACTAGATTCTTGGCTTTTAAAATGTTTAATAGAAAAAAACGGAAATTGTGTCTACTCCTTCTTCTCGTGATCCTCTTCGGATTCCTCCTCGGTGACCAGACAATCGCCACAGAAAATGGAATACATGATGAGTAAAAGGAAACCGAAAGGTAAACCAAAGATGACAGTGGTTAAAACGGGATTGCCCAGCCACATGTCCTTCAAGGATTTACGCAATTCGAAAAATGCACGATTGAGACGCACAAAGTAGGTGTCGCCGCCATAGGCGGTGGCACTCTCACTGATGATGGACTCCAAAAACAAATGCAAAGCCTGGGGAGTCATTTGCAAGGGATCATCCTCGGGTATAAAATGATGTTGCGTGGAGGAATTGATGGCAATGAGATGCGGGGTGGGTAGTTGGTCCAAGATAATGGAATGGGCTATGGAGGGTTCGCCAATCTGTAAAATAAATTAATGAAACTAAACTGAAGTCGACTGTTTAAAGGAGGAAAAGACTTACCCAACCGAATTGAAACTTTTGATGATAAAGCGGTCGATGCTTTCTGATGACACCCTCCACCATGTCACGAAATTCCAGCTCATGACTGGCTATTTGCTGCAGTTTGTCCTCCTGGACCACGGCCAAAACCAAATACTTTTTGGTTTTCAGCAATTGATGTATATTGAAGCGGGTGATTTTGGGAAAGAGCAAAAACCGTTCCACATTCACCCACTGGAAAATGGTGTCATTCACCAGCTGCGGATCCATTTCATGGGCCAAATGACCATGTGGATAGAAATGATGCTGCTCCTCTTTGTACACAATGACCGCGGGTAGTTTTTCAAAATCAAAATGCTGTGCGGCCACATCCTCACTGGTGGCATAGAAGAAACCATGCTCCTGATAACCCTCGGCGGCTGCATAGTACGTATCCCACACAACTCCCTCCTGCTGGCCCACAAACATAAAGAAAATGGTATGCGAACCCTTTAACATGTCCACACTTTCGGTGCGGGTAACCAATTGCACCGGCGGACCCGACATTCTCAAAGCATAGTCCACCAGCTCATCCTTGGCCCGATCTCCACTGTAGGTAAACTCCATGTTGCCCTTGATAAACATAATGGTGGGATACACGCGCACCTTAAACTCTCTGGCCGCTGCGGGATACTTGGTGCAATCCAGACGACCAACCCTTACATTTGTGGCATGCAAAGCCTGAGCTACCAGAGCAAAAATGGGCTCGGTTTTCTTGCAATAGCCACACCAAGGAGCATAAAACATCACCAGCCACTGTCCCTCATGGCGTACATCAATAAATCGATCGCTAAGCTCGAGAACACGGGAAGAGGAAATCACTGGGCCGCCTAAGATTAAGAGTAACACTGCAAAAGGGGGGGAAGGAAGAAAGGGTTGCTTTGTCTGTGTGACTTAATTTCTGATTAATTATTTACCGCTCCCTAGGATCCAGCTCCATATTGATTGCATATTGTTTTAGTAACTATGGATGAAGAAGTTTGTGGCTATATCATGTTTTTGGCATCAAAACTTAATTTAATTAAGTTAATTAGTTAGATTTGCCCACACAATTTCTGCGTGTTTTTTTTTTTTGCTAAACCACCCCCCCAAATTAGAGATGGACCAAACAGTACAAATGTTGTTAGTGATGAGCACATAGTTGAAGTAACAGTGACTGACAGTAAAGGACGACAAGATAAATATAAAGGGAATGTGGATGCACTTCAACGAAAACAAAATCCTTATGCACAAAGAACAACCCGCAAATAATGAAATAATGGAGATTTACGGAACCGCTATAAGCGCGAGCCACCTAAATTATGATGCACTTCTTCGCAAATTTAATGATGCAAAAAAGTAAAAAAGCATGCCCGGCCTCATTATCCTGAAACGCCTACTAACAAAAATGCGAATAATTTAACTTCATGTAACTTTAAGATATTAGCGTATAATGTAGCAGGATTAGCAAATAAGCACCTTTTAGTAGATTCTTCTCTTTTGTAAACACGTTTGAAATTTTTTTGCTGTCTGAAACATTTGTTGAAACCAATTTTACTAACCCCCAGCAATAAGAAGATTTTCCAGAGGACGAGCGAGGGAGGGCAGCTCCTAGGCATCTGCAAAAATTTAGCACCACTCAAAAATGCCACGTCAAGCAAGACCAAAATATCGCCACAATCTCAATGATGCACGGCCATCACAAACTGTGTATTGTCCCCGTGTATCTGAATTGTAATAACTGGAACCACGATTATGAGAACCTTTATAATTGGTTGTTTGCGCACGAGGGCGAAAATGTGCTAATAATCGGGGACCTAAACGCAAGAATTGGTGAGCTGCAAACTAACACAGAAAGTAACCTCCTTACGTCGAAAGCACTCAGTGACATCCGTAATGCCCGTGACAAAACCATAGATACAAATGGCAGAAAACTCATCGAACTATGTGAGTCCAGCAACCTTACGATATTGAATGGAAGAACGCATGGAGATATAGATGGCAATTTTACATTTATGCGTGGAGTAGCATGCTCCACTATTGATTTTTGTGCGATTCGGGGAGTCTGGCACGAAATACTAAAAGATGCCAGAGTTGAAGAAGAAATCCACTCCGATCATATGCCACTGTGCGTGGAGTTTTCTGCAAAATCGAGCGATCAATTTGAGATAGGTATAGATGACCAACTACTCCCAAAATATAGGTGGAATGAGTCTAAAGCACAAATTTATAGGAGAGAGCTTAACATATGCTTAAGTCTTCGAAAAGAACACGAAGAACCGTCCATTGCGGAAATTACCAAAAATATGCAAAAGGCAGCACAGGTAATACAACGGCCCCACCGACAGACGTATAAGCACAGATGGTTTGATGAGCAATGCGAGAGCTCTAGAATATCCGCGTTTAAGTATCTTAAACAAATCAGAACCACAGGAGGAGAAACCGCGCGCCTGGAGTACCGAAAAGCAAATGCCACATTTAAAGCAGTATGTCAACACAAAAAGGCCCAATACTACAAGCGAATTGAGCTAGAAATTAGTAGCATAAGGGATAGTAAAAGTTTCTGGGCAACTGCCAAAAAGTTAAACGCCCGAATGTGCAGAAGTGGCAACATCAAAGTGGACGCAGAGGTGCTATACACCCATTTTAAGAGTCTACTCGAGCATCCTTGCAGGACTCAAGTCAGCTATGCCCTACCGTACGTGTCGAATCAAGAGCTTGATGCGGCTATAACATTTATAGAAATGCAAGAAGCGATCCAACGAATTAAACCAAACAAAGCGCCTGGTATCGATAGAGTTCCCGGTGAATTTCTCAGGAATGCGACTGATGGTCTTCTTACAGAGCTCTTGCAAACTTATAACCGAATTTTCGAAGAAGGCGTGGCACCAGAAAGCTTCAAAAGGAACCTTATATATCCAATATTTAAAAAAGGTGACCCAAGCAGCGCAGCCAACTATAGAGGAATATCTTTCTTAAACAGCATCCAAAAATTGTTTACCTCGATACTACTAGAAAGGATAACGTCATGGGTTAATCGCAACAGTATCCTGAGCGAATTTCAGGCGGGCTTCCGCAAGGAGTACTCAACAGTAGACAGCATATTTGTTCTTACATCAATAGCAACAGAGTACTTTCAAAGAAAGGACAAAATGTATCTTTTTTTATTGACTTTAAAGCGGCTTTCGATACAATCAATAGAAGGGCTCTACTGCTGAAGTTAAGTAATTGCGGAATTTCGACGAAAATATTGGAAATTATTCGCAACCTATACAGCGAGAATCGCACTGCTGTGTGGGACGGAAAATCAGTGTCAGAGTGGTTTGAGACCAATACAGGTCTGAAACAAGGCTGCCTCCTCAGTCCATTGCTTTTTTCGCTGTTTGTGGATGATATCACGGAAATTCTGCCTGGAGGTGTGAAAATCGGAGCACACATTGTCAAGGTACTCATGTACGCAGATGACATGGTGCTTCTGGCGGACAGCCCACAGAAGCTGCAAGAGATGATCAACCGCACTCATGAATACTGTGTCACATGGAATTTGGAAATAAATCTCGACAAATCAAAAATAATGTGCGTGAAAGATCCAAGAGGACGTCTGTCACGAAATGAAAAGTGGACTCTAAACGGCGCAGAAATTGAAGTGGTCAAGGAGTACAGATATCTGGGCGTGCTATTGACTCCATCAATGAGTTTCACCAAACATGTGCGACAAAAACTCAAAGATGCCAGACTTGCTATCAACAGCACATGGAGTTCCTTCATAGCAAAAAAAGAATGTAAAAAGCAGCGCAAAGTTCAAAGTCTTTGAAGCAACATCGCGATCCATAATGTGCTACGCCGCCCAAGTATGGGGACACAGTCAATATGAAGATGTGGAAAAATTGTTGATGGGATTTATAAAGCGATTGTTTAGACTCCCAATGAACACGCCAAACCATGCCATCATTCTCGAAACTGGACTATCTCCTGTTTATGCCGACACGCTACACTTACATTTAAGCTATATGAGGAAGACCATGAACATGGAAGCGCACAGACTGCCAAAAATTATAGCTACGCACTTGATGCAAACGAAGAAGCAGTTCTTTGAAAAGTGGGAATCTCTTGCAACATCACTGAACATAAATTGCTCTTTTGCGAATCTATCCACCTGGAAAATGAATCATAGACTATTGATCGAGGGTGTGAAACGATCTTCTCGAGACAATGCGGAGCGCAGGGCGAGGCAAAGCGAGACACGTGATACCTATAAAGCATTAGAGCACAACCTTGGAGACAAAAACTACTTCAACGATGATATCGGCATAAATGGAATTGCGGCAATTTTCAAGGCAAGAGTAGAGCTCTTGAGTTTGGAATACTCCCCCCACAGAATCGATCGCTCGGAAGAGTGCTCATTATGCAATATGAGAGAAAGAGAAGATACGCTGCATTTTATAGCAAGATGCCCAATCTTAAGGGAGATACGTCGAAATTATTGGAAAAGGGACAGTCTTAACAGAGAGGAATGCCTGCAAGTTTTAAATGGAGAAAGCTGGCCAAAGCTCATTGGCTACATCTTCGAAGCACAACGTTATAGGCAATTGGTAAAGGAGGAATTTATTTAGTGGATACAGAAACTTGCGCATATTGAAGCTTTTTTGACGAACGATCTGGTATCTGGGGAAGACCCGGGAAGCCAGGTGTAGTAGTCAGGGAAGTGGACAAGACGGTGTTAAGTTTTTTTTTATTTTTGATTTTTTGTTACCAACGACAGTACTCTTAAATAATTATAGTTGCTTACTTCTTATACAGATCATGTTAATATTACGCAACAATTTAAAAAAAAAATAAATGATAATTCTACAACTACTACTACTACAGTGACTGACAAAAGTGAAGGCCGAATTTGTGACTTATATTTTACTGATCAGCATCAAAGGCCTAGCCTGATTATAACTATTACCCAGTACTCATAGTCGGAGTATCTTTACACAATCAAAATTTTGGATAATGTGATTAAAAAGCGTAATCTTTTTGTTTTTCCGTTTAATTTAATAAAAATATAAAGTATTCACCAGAAAGAGAAACCACAGGTTTAACCTATAGGAAGCCAGTAAATATGACCAGGGGCAGGATTTAAAAAAGCATCAATCAGCAGCCATAATCATCATCATCATCGCTATCAATGGCCGCCCGACGTCGATCATACTTGACCGTAGATTTACTTTGAGGCATTTGGGCATTGACGCTTTCCAGAATGCTCACAAATTGTGCATCATCCAGTTTGCCGCGCACCTGACCCATCTGGGCCATGCGTATAACCATATTTTCAAACATTTGCGCCTTTTCCGGTTTGCTGACTTTCAATGTGTTGACTGTTTCGGAGGAGGAGGAGGGAAAATTGTAATCATTCCCTTTTTTTCACCACCAAATCATGTCATACTTACGGCGGGCACGTGCCTGCTGATCGAGCACCTGAGATAAAATAGAGTGCTTCATTTCCTCCTGGGCACGCATTTGTTCCTGTTGGGCCTGTTGTTTATCGGCATCGCTGCCACCGGCTCCGCCCTAGGAAGGGAAAAGTTAACTGTTTAGCGGGCGGGAAGGAAGTTTATAAACAGTTGGGCCACAAGCAAACACCACAAAGATGAGTCATGGATCTGCTTATACTCAAGGAATTGGCCAGTTTTTCTTTTATCATTTTATTTTTGTCTATTTTTGGCACTTTGTTACTGCACATGTCCAGTTAAGCCTCATCCTGACTGTATGCCCTTTACTTACATATTGCGATTGCATCTGTGACATGCGCTGGGCACGTAAGGCATCTAAATCTCCTTCCGACATGTTTAAATTGTTTTATTTTTTTCGTTAATTTAAGAATTTGTGAATTTTGTATAAGAAAAGACACAATAATTTCCAAGCAGGTAGAAAATGGCAAACGGTCACCCCAAACCAGAGATGACATCTTCAATTGGGTAACTGTGACTGAGTCACTGTGATTTTTTTATTGAAATTATAAAAGGAAATAGTTATGAAAAATAACAAGTAAACGGTCGAGGGTGCCCCGACAGCAAAAGTCCCTGTCTCCAAGTAATGTTGTTCCTATAGCTTTGAACTCCTTTTATTTTAAAATTTTTTTTGAATAAATGGGGAGGCGCACTAATTAAATAATAAAAAAATATATAAAAAAATAATTAAAACTTTAGCTCTACAGTTTTGGGTTAAAAAGGAGGAGAAGAAATTATCCATATGAAATGTACATATCTTCGCAGTTTGGTGAACATGTGAATTGTAAGTTCACTATTTGACAGATGTTTTGCTCGTGGAACTTATAGTGTAAATTAAATAACAAAATAAAGCCGAACAAGCAAGAAATCCAATTTAAGAGTGGGAGAAAACTCGCGGATATTGCGCAGAATTTGCAGAGCATACTTTGGTCGTCGGGTAATCAAAATAAAAGCCAAAGCACAGTTGGGTGGTCATTCGTGTTTTAAAATTGTAATCATATAGGAAGCATTGATAATGTACAAAATATTAAAGCAACGATATGGAACGTTTTGGAGTGATGTGCCACAAAAAAATCCGACGATTTTTTAAGGAGAGTTTCCGTGTGGACAAATCCAACTTTAAGTGCTCAAAATTTGCTCAGCACGATGGTATGCAAAATGACTTCTGGAGTTTTGCAGAGATGGCAATTTGAGATCTCCGCCCCCTGCAAAGGTGTGAGGCATCAACTCATTTTTAATATATAAATGGTAGATGCTCCGCCCTAAGTGTGGGGAAGATGTCCAGGGCTCTTCGGTGGAGGCGTGTGGCTCGTTGTCGAACTCTTCAACAAGCTCGTTCCAGGATAGTTCTTCTATAATTATTTCCGGCTCATGTGAAATATTATAAAATTGTCTATTAACAATCGTGGATAGTGTTTAAAATAAAGTACAATTTACCTGTACTCTGCTCCACGTGCTGTACAAAATTTACGGATTTGACGGCTCCCAAAATTTGATGAACTTTGCTATAGTGCTTCCATGTTGATGCGGTACCGCCAGAAACACCTTGCATCTTCAGTTCAGTCCTGTATTAAAACAATGAAATTATAATTTCCACTAAATTATAAAATTTTTAACTATCCTTACCTGTATTTGTGCGTCAAATTTTGAATTTATGTGCGTACATCTTTCGACTCAAGCTCTTTAAAGCCAGCTTCCTTTAATTTCGAATATAAATGCGTGTTTCGCTGGGCGGATCTTAGGGCAGTCAAATTCTCCTCCCACAGATCCATGAGCATGGCTTCATGGTAATCCTTCCACGACACAGACTTGCGTTTTGGAGCCATCTAAAAACAAATTTATTTATTTAAAATAAAATAACATAAAAGTTCAGCTTACCTTCAATTTGGAATTCACATGAATTATCAATCAAGGGTTGTCTTTTTGTGTCATCGATAACATCAGGGTTGATGTGTTGTGGCATCGACAACAAAATATTTAGTATTTTTTTAACAACACTGAAAAAATTCTGTGTGAATGGACACATATTTTAAATATGTACATTTTTTTTCTATGAAAAATGTACTACATATTTTTTGATATGTGATAATATGTGAAAATATGTACATATTTGCTGTAGTGGAAATAGGCTATTACATTAATACATATAACGAACTTGGATCAAGAATTTCAAAACATTTATAAATTAGTTTACATTTAATATATAACATCTTAACTGTTTACATTATGCATCCCTAGCCAAAAGGGCAACTGCCTCCCGCTTCGGGGGCCCCCCCCCCCATCCTCGCTTGTCACGGAATAGTGGATCTTCCACCTTCCGATTGTGATTAAGCATATTGAAAAAAATTAAAAAAAAAAAAAAAAAAAAAAAAAAAAAAATTAAAAAAAATAAAAAAAAAAAAAAAATTAAAAAAAAAAAAAAAAAAAATTGGTTTTGGGGGAAAAAATATAAAAAAAAAAAAAAAAAATAAACAAAAACCTTTTAAAAAAAAAAAAAAAAAATTCTTTAAAAAAAAAATTTTAAAATAACGCAAAGAAATATTCATTTCCGACCCTATAAACTATATATATTCTTGATCAGGGTGACGAGCTGAGTCGATTGAGCTTGGTCCGTCCGTCTGTCTGTCCGTCTGTCTGTCTGTCTGTTTCTACGCGAACTAGTCTCTCAGTTTTAAAGCTATCGAGCTGAAATTTTGCACAGAGTCTTCTTTTTACTGCACACTGCCAATATGTCGGAACCGACCGGATCGGATGACTATATCTTATAGCTGTCATAGGAACGATCGGTCGAAAAGTGGGTTTTAATAAGAACAACTTGTTTGTTTTTAATGTTAACGTGTCTCACATCAGCGATTACTAATATTATACGCGTTCACGTAGATTTGGAAGTTTTGGTCGAAATCGGATGACTATATCTTGTAGCTGCCATAGGAACTATCGGTCGAAAAGTGGGTTTTTATGAAAAAAATTTTTTTGTTTTTAATGTTAACGTGTCTCTTTTCAGCAATTATTAATATTATGCGCTTTTACAAAGATTTGGAAGTTTTGGTCAAAATCGGATGACTATATCTTATAGCTGTCAAATTGTTTGTTTTAACGCTGGCGTTCTTAAACTCTGATGTATTAAAACATTTGGGGGGGAAGAAAAAAAAGAAAAAAAGAAAGATGAAGCGGCCTTGGCGTTTATCATGAAACTGAGAGCGATTTAGCTTTCAAAATGTTTTAAACGGGGGGCAAACTAAGGATAATACCAAAGGGTTAATTAAAAAAATTATTTAAGGTTTTTGGGGGGGGAAAAAAACACAAGGACAAACAAGTAATACAAAGGCCAGTGCGATTTTCTTTCACAAACTCATTTCCTAACTAAAAACATGGAAATGCTCTAAAAAGGCATCAATAATTTTCAACATATCTTTATAAAAAAAATTCGATTACGGTTTAGGAAAAAGGATTCTTGTACATTTTAAAAAAGATTAGGCCAATTTAAATTCGGTTATAGTCCCTGCTTTGAAGGTATGAAATTGGAACAAGAAAAGAGCTCCGCAGGCAAATTTGCCATTTTTTTAAAAAATCGAGCGTGGAAAGTAGGTTATAAGTGAGTATCCACAAACCGCTTGAATCGTAAATTACCATTAATAAAACTATCCTAAAGAATTGTACAATTATTTTTCGAAGATTTTTCATTAAATATTTCTTTCCCTCGTGACTTTAAGTGATTTCACATCAGTCACGCATACTCGATTACCTAAAGTAACTGTTACCCAGCTGCTCACCACTAATCAATGGACATTAAATTTGCGTTGTGAGAAAAAGAAAACATTTGCAATAGAAAGATTATTTAAAAACAATTTAAAATCATTTAATATTAAAAATGTCGGCCCCCCTGGAGAATCTGGAGACTCAGCTGGAAATGTTTATAGAGAATGTACGACAAATACGCATCATTGTTAGCGATTTTCAGCCCCAGGGCCAGAATGTACTCAACCAGAAGATGTAAGCAATTAATTTACAAACAAAAATGTAAACTGTATTTTTATTTATCAAAATATCAAAATTATCTTCTATAGAAACAGTCTGGTCACTGGATTGCAGGAGATAGACAAACTGCGTCCCCAGGTGCAGGATGTGTATGTGCCCTTTGAGGTGTTTTTCGATTACATTGACCAGGACAAAAATCCCCAGCTGTATACCAAGGATTGTGTGGAGAAGGCTCTGGCCAAGAATGAGGAGGTCAAAGGCAAAATCGAGAGTTTGAAGAAATTTAAATCAAATTTGCTATTGGAATTGTACAAAACATTTCCCACCGAAATGAACAACTATCGAGCCTATAGAAAGGACTCGATTTAAGATAGGGAGAGAGAGAGAGAGAGAGAGTGTTTAGTTTGTAGTCAGAAGATTAAAATTTAATACATATTTTATTTAAATAAACCAAGTTTTTTTTGTAGGTCTTAGGGATGGGAGTCAAAGGGGGTAAGCAAGTTAGCCGATGGTGACAGGGATAGAAAAGTTAGTTATAGTAGTGTGGCGGCACTGGTTCTGGTAGATTTTTATAATACCGAATCCTTGTCTATACCCCTTTTGATTTGATCCTTGCCTGATCAGAATATAAAACATGCCAGGCCGTGAGTTTCTATTCCAAGCACATCTCTAGTTTCAAACGATACTTATTGTTATCGATAACTTGACTATAGCCACAGCTGTTTTTTGTTGTGTTTCTTATCAATTGTGTAATTAAGTCTTTTAAAACATGCTTAGAGCATCCATTTGGTCTACATTAAGAAACCTTAATATCTATGGCCAGGGCGTACGTCTATATGGCTCATCCACGCCAGCGGCTTGTTGGAATTGCCAAAAGTCAGTTACAAAACTCAGCCAAAACATGATTTGTCAGGACTGTGGACATCTGCAGGATGTAAACAACAACATAGTAGGTAGCCCATCAACCTTTTAATCATCAAAATATAGCTATTCACTACCATTTTCAGAACTACTTCGATTTGCTTAGCTTTCCCACTAAATTCAATTTGCCATCACAGCATTTGACCCAGCGCTTTAGACAGCTACAAACCTTGGTGCATCCAGACAAATTTAGTAACAAGTGAGTAGAAGAGTCTCCACAAATTTATATTTAATCTTTTTGTTACCTCAGAACCTCACGTGAGCAAACAAATTCGGCCGATTGGAGCTCCCTCATCAACAAGGCCTACAAAACTTTGTCCACTCCGCTTGAACGTGGCCAATATATGCTTCAATTACAGGGTGAACAAATGCCTCAAGATAATAGTGCCTTGAATACCAAATTTCTAATGGTCATGATGGAACGCAATGAAGAAGTGGAAGAAGCTGAAGATAGTGCCACACTTGATCAACTAAACAAACAAATTGTCGGCGAACAGGAGGCTTTAGCAGAAAAGTTGGAACAGCAATTTGAGACCCAAAATTTGGCAGAAGTTAAGGCTATTTTAGTTGAAATGAAATATTTATTAAGCATACAGTCCAGTATCAAAAAGAAGCAACAGAGCTTGTTTGGCGGCAGTTAATCGAGAATTTGTTATCGATATGAAACAGCTGATACAGCCAGGCTGAAGGCCTCGTGTTGTTTTGGTGAAATAAACTGGTGTTGACACTTTCAAGCAAACGTAATTAGTGTATTTAATTGATGGCCTGCCGCTGCCAATGACAAGCGTTATTAATTTTTTGTTATTTGTTGTTGTCAACAGAGCTTTAGTTCTTCCCCTGGTGTTACCCCTTGTACGTCAGCTTTGTGTAATTATTCCTATCAAAGTAATCGAGTACGCTATCAAAAACAACAAAAATGTTTGCACCCGCGAAGGCAACGTCGTCACAGTGTACAGTGGTGCAAGGTATCACGAATTTGTGGCAAAAGCATGCACGCATTACTTACACAACTAAATTTCATCGTATTAATTATAGTTGAAGCAGATCCGGTTGCTTTTTGCTAAATATTATGCGGGAGTAAATTGGTTTCTTGTTTAAAATGGAGTCGGGTAACTACTCTGGCTAAAGGCATTGCTCAACACTGGTAACTTAATATCTGGGTATGTGAACATTTGCTATATTTTCTCGTAATACACAAACAACATTTAAAACATCCCAAATTTCATTTTTTACCGCTGATACCAGATTTTTTCCCCATTTTTAAACATATCATTAAATTAAGTGTATTATTATTTTTAAGCATGATTTAGAACCAAATCCGCAAACAGTCGGGTTTCAATTCGCTCACCTTTCCGCCAATTGCATCAACTTATTTCTCGAAATTGTTTTGGTACAACACTTCAGAAGATATTCGTCGTAGACTGGACAATATCAGTGACACTCTTTAAACATTGTTGGACTTACAGTTAAACTTCACAATTGGTACCTCAAAAAAAAAAAAAAAAATGGTATCATAATCTTAGTGATAACAAAACAAGCGGTAGTCACAAAATCTGAATTCTCTTCCTTTCTGACATTAAATATTGGTGTTCCACAAGGTTCCGTCCTTGGACCCTTACTATTTTCCATATATGTTAATGACCTGCCAAATGTCTTGTCTAAATGTGAAATTGAAATGTATGCAGATGACGTCCAAATGTATGCTTCCGTTAAAAAATATTAGTGAATGCGTCCATCATTGTAATAATGAACTGGAGCTAGTCAGCAAATGGGCTAAGAGCAACGGTCTTAGAATAAACCCAAGTAAGTCCAAATGCTTAGTTATTTATAAAAAAAAAATATGACACGAGCAGCCTACAGCAGTTGAAGATTGAGGGATCCATTATCAAGTATACTGAAAGGGCATTAAATTTAGGGTTTACACTTAATGCAACGTTATCATGGGATGACCATATAAGTAATGCGACCGGGAAAACATATGCTCTAATTAGGGTTTTAAATCTGACGAAACAATACCTGCCCACACATATAAGAGACCTGATTGCTAAAGTACATATAATTCCATCGCTGCTATATGGGGTGGAAGTTTTCGGAAGTTGTAATGCAAGTAGCAAAAATAAGCTTAATGTTGCATTTAATAACATCGCCAGATACATATATGCCAAAAATCGAACCGACCACATATCACAATTTGCAGAGCGAATATTTAATATGCCTCTAAACTCATGGATTAGCTTACGAGTGTTGATTTTCCTGCACAAAATAATTAACTCCGGTGAACCTTCCTACCTGTATCGAATGCTTAACTTTGCTTCTTCTCATAGGACAAAAAATTTAATCCCGACAAGAAATAAACTAGCCACATCTGACTTGCACTTCTTCCCTAATGCTATTCGCCTATGGAACCAGCTACCTAACGAATTTAAAACAATTAGAAGCGCGCCCGTCTTTAAAAAATCGATTCAAACCTACCTACAGCAATAATTTTCGTTTTACTTTTAGTTTTAGTTTCATAATTAATGTTAAATATTAATATTACGTTAATAATTCCATCTAATATTGTTTTTGAAAATTGTCATAGTGATTAGTGCTTTCAAATAAGTCCTGTACTTTTAGCACTAAGAAGAAATATCAAATAAATACAAATACAAATACACGGGTTTTTGGTCATAAAATAAAAACAAAAAAATTTTTCAAAAACTTTTCAACATTTTTTTATTCGGTTACTCAATGGCTACAAATCGCAGAACAACTTTTTCCAAAGGGCCGCCTTGTGCCTTCCAGCAAGGCCGAAGTTTCTCTAACAATGCCCACAGACGAATTCTGTTTACTGACAAGAATATTCTCACCATGGAAGAATCGTTGAACAAACAGAATACGATGAATAAAAAAAAAAAAAGCAAAAAAAAAAATTTTAAAAATTTAAGAGACAACAAAAAAAAAAATATATTTGGTTTGTAAAAAGTGCCCAAAAGGGGGGGGGGAAAAAGGTAACTTTTTTTCTTTCAAAAAAAACGGAAAGCATTACTTTCGGAAGTATTTGGGGGTAAATGGCGGTTTTTTCGGGGCCCCAGCGGCTATGGCTGGTGAACTCCGGTTTGGTGGGGAGTCGCCTATGATGGAATGATAATTTCGGAAAGTAAAATTTTGGAAAAGCGTGCGAAGCCTCTTAACACGTCAAATGTAGGTTTTAAAAGCGAAAAAGGCATATTTTCATTATTTTTGTTAAATGTCATGAATGTTGGTTGTTTTATAATATTTCGTATAGGGCCGATTCTATTCATACAGATAGCTAGTTTAAGTGACAGATAGCTCTATGTAAATGTGAAATCGGCCCTTAAAATATATGGACATTTCTAAAAAATGGTCCACCAGGGCCAAAAAAATTAAAGAGTTTAAAAACACTATATTTAATAGAACTTTCATAGGGAAACAATCAAATTAAACTAATGTAATAAAGAAGAAGAAACTAATGTAAGCTAATCTTAAATTTACTGATAACCCAATCGGATATATTCGGTTTCACGGCCGTGCTAGCGCGATTTTTTCCATTTTGACATTAAATTTGCTTAATTTTTGGAAAAAAGTGACTATAGATTACATGTGCTTCGCTATATAAAATCTTTCTGATGGTACAAAAGGGTGTACATGAATGTTAAAAAACCATGAGAAACTGTAAGTTTTTGCTTCGCATTATAGCAGAAACCACATAAATATAATGATGGAAAAAATGTCACGTTCCACATGTCACGTATCGACAGAGATAAATATTTTTATACCCGTTACTCGTAGAGTAAAAAGGGTATACTAAAGTCGTGCAAATGTATGTAACAGGCAGAAGGAATCATTTCCGACCATATAAAGTATATATATTCTTGATCAGCATCAACAGCCGAGTCGATTTAGCCTTGTCCGTCTGTCCGCGTCCGTCCGTCCGTCCGTCCGTCCGTCCGTCTGTATGAACACCTAGATCTCAGAGATGGTAAGAGATAGAGGTTTGACATGTATGGGACAAATGCTTCTTTTATCTGCACGCAGATCAAGTTTGTTTCAAATTTTGGCCACGCCCCTCCCGCCCCCGCAATTTGGAAAAAAGTTATATCTCCTACAGTTTTAAAGATAGACAATTCGTACCTTCTAGAGATAGTTAGTAATTAGACAAAATGAATCGATTTCCCGCTACCACCCTAAAAAAGTGTTGCATACTTTTTGGATGGTCACACTAAGGAACGCGGGAACACTGTTAAACATGTTTTTTCATGAGTAACGGGTATATCGAGGTCGGTTAGAGCCGACTTTAACTTACGCTCTCGTTTATTTTTAATTTTGGTAAATTTTTGAAAAATTTTTGGCTCATGTGTAGAATTCAACTGTAGAATTCATTTCCAGGTTCCAGGTTCATAAAGCAGACCAATAGCAATATACAAATTGCAGTATCTCTTTATATTCAAAATGATAACAGCCAAAATATTTAAATAAAAAATAAAATATTTTTAGATTTTTAGTAAAAAAGGTTGATTTATAAAATTATTTTCGATTATTTTGGAGGTGAAAAGACTAACAAGGATCACAAACTCACTCCCACAACCAAAACATAGAAAGGCTCTGGCGGATGAGAAGTGCAATATTTCGAATAATTAAACAAATCCAGATTTCATAATCGGTTTTCGTAAGAACTGTAAGGCTCCATGCGCAGAACGACAGAAAATTCCTTTAGTCACAGTATTTCACATAAATAGAAGAAACACTTTCAAAAGGAATTTTCTGTCGTTCTGCGTACGAAAAAAAAAATAAAAACATAAAACAAAATTTTTCAACACAATTTGTCAACGAATCTGTTGCGGGGTCTAACTCGTACAATTTCGATTACGGTTATAC
This sequence comes from Lordiphosa stackelbergi, assembly GCA_018904235.1. Lineage (NCBI taxonomy): Eukaryota > Metazoa > Arthropoda > Insecta > Diptera > Drosophilidae > Lordiphosa > Lordiphosa stackelbergi. Next base: position 10,024 of record JAEIFU010003459.1, on the reverse strand, counting down.
GGTTATATTTTACTAGCAATAACTGGTCGCGCTTCGCCTTCAACAGTATAGAACCAATGCACACCTACTTCCCACCCACATCCCACCCACTCCCTCCCTTAATTCCCACCACTTGCCACCCACCTACCACCCACTTCCCACCCACTTCCAAAACAACTCACCACCCACATCCCATCCACATCCCGTCCATTTCCCAACCACTTCCCAGTGGGCATCTCGGCGTTATTTATATTTCCAACATCGGAAAATGAAAACACAAATGAATTCTCATTTTGACCTTACAAACCGAGTTTCAATCCAATCGGATGCAAAATATTTTATTTCATGCTGACTTTTCGGGGAATTTTCCGACCCTTGGGTCAAATATTCCAACATCGGGAAATCACATTTCAAATTATTTCGTATTCTGTCCCTACAAACCGAGTTTCAGGCCGAACGGATGAAAAATGGTTTTTTGCATGTAGAATCCGGCCATTTTCTTCGTGGGCGGATTTTCCGAATTTGGGAAAACACGTGTCGAATCATTTCGCGTACTATGCTTACAAACCAAGTTTCAAGTCAATCGGATGAAAAATAAAATTTTTCCCATACAAACTTTTCCGACGCTTTTTCGACTTTTCCGGGTGGAATTTTCCAAATTTTCTGTTTTAGTGCACGCCTGCATAACTAAAGGAAGGTCTATGCCAAATGTAAGCCGTTTAGGCTGGGCGTTGATATGTCAGTCGGGCGTACACATTTGTATATAAGGTTGTCAAAAAAGTCTTGCGGTATTTCCGCAAGCTTGTCTTTGCAAGCGCGTAGTTCTAGTTGTATTCGTCGCATCGGTTCACGCTAGAGCTTTTTGGAAAGCTCTTTTCACGCGCTAACACGTGTTTGATTTATTGTTGTTTGTTTTTAGTCGTTCGTGAGTTATAGCGTCGCAAACATGGAGCAAAATAAAGAGAAAATACGGCATATTTTACAGTACCGCACAACGATGGTTTCAACGTTTTCGTTCTGGTGCAGAGGTGATCGAAGATGCGCCACGGTCCGGAAGGCCTGTCGTCGAAAATTGCGATAAAATCGCTGAATTGATCGAAAGAGACCGGCATAGTAGCAGCCGTAGCATCGGCCAAGAGCTGGGCATGAGTCGTCAAACCGTTATAAACCATTTGAAGAAGCTTGGATTCAAAAAGAAGCTCGATGTATGGGTGCCACACGACTTGACGCAAAAAAACATTTTTGCCCGTATGGATGCATGCGAATCGCTTCTGAATCGCAACAAAATCGACCCGTTTTTGAAGCGGATGGTGACTGGCGATGAAAAGTGGGTCACTTACGACAACGTGAAGCGCAAACGGTCGTGGTCGAAAAGCGGTGAAGCTGCCCAGACGGTGGCCAAGCCTGGATTGACGGCCAGGAAGGTTCTTCTGTGTGTTTGGTGGGATTGGCAGGGAATCATCCACTATGAGCTGCTCCCCTATGGCCAAACGCTCAATTCGGACCTGTACTGCCAACAACTGGACCGCTTGAATGCAGCACTCATGCAGAAGAGGCCATCTTTGATCAACAGAGGCCGAATTGTCTTCCATCAGGACAACGCCAGGCCACACACATCTTTGGTGACGCGCCAGAAGCTCCGGGAGCTCGGATGGGAGGTTCTTTTCTCGCACCAAGTGATTACCACCTATTTCTGTCCATGGCGAACGAGCTTGGTAGTCGGAAGTTGGCCACAAGAGAGTCCTGTGAAAATTGGCTCTCCAATTTTTTTTGCCAATAGGGAAGCGAGCTTCTATAAGAGGGGCATTATGAAGTTGGCATCTCGTTGGGAACTCGTCATCGAACAAAACGGCGCATATTTGACTTAAATCGCATTATTATAACCAATTTTATGAACAATTGAAAATTCAATAAAAATACCGCATTTACATATATAAATGTAAAGGCCGATTTCCAGAAAGCACGAAAATTAATTTTTATGTCAAAGTTCATATGAATAAAAATATTTTTGAACTGTATGCTATTGCAAAAAAGTCTTAGTTTTTAATTGCTTAAATCTAGTTGGCTTTGAACAGTCGGTTTCAATTCGCAAACCTTTCGCCATTTATTTTACCTCATACTCGCAATTGTTATGATACACGGTTTTTTGGTCATAAAAAGAAAACGATAAAGTATTTTTCAAAATTTTTATTAGGTACTTCACATATAAATGCAAGCAGTTTGAATTTGAAATACAAGCGTTTATACGATAATCTCTACTGATTTCTGTGTCCCTCCAGTTCTGTGTGGTGCTCCAGGATTTCAAATTCTTTGTTTCTGTTGTAACATATTTCTTTTTAATTTGCAACAACAATACTTTTAGTCGAGAAATGGGTCGATTTGTCAACGGTTTAAAAATTGATTACCTTCATGAGAAAATATTTATATGTGCATACTTAAAAAGAGCAATTAAATTCAGCTAACTTGCAACAATTTGGTTAAACTATGTTTGTCATTTAATTTAGTAAAACAGTTTAATATGCGATCTCAGACAAAATGTTATTTATGGACGTTAAAAATGTAAAGGGTTTTCACGCCAACTTGGTTACCTGTAGAGAAATTAAATTCTAACTTCAACTGCAGTGAACACACTTTTGTGTGATTATCTTGATAATTGTTCTTACTAAACCTTTTTAGTCTACCAGTAACAGGTATAAAAATCATGTATCAATAACTATAATTTGGAATTCTACAACTGTTCAATTACTTACTATTAGATCTATCCAAGCTTTCAATCAATACAAATCCGGAGTATCTAATTAAGTTTTGTCAAAACGAGCAAAGGGTGACCACATTGATTTATGACATGGCATATACAGTAACTATGACACAAAAAAGTTTGTAGTTTTATTTATCACTTAATGAATCATGTAAAACTAATTTCTAAAAAGTACCTTTTGGTGCCTTGGTACCTAAACTTTTGTAATGCATTTATCTTTCTTTCCAAGTTAAATCTTGCGGTTATTTACTATAATATTTTGTAAGCATACAACTGTTTGTTTTTTGCTTTAAGTAGAGTCAAAGTTTATACAATGAATGTATGTTTGTTCTATGGTAGTTTTATAGTAGTATAGTCCAACTGCTTCTTGTTGAGCCCAAGTTAAGACTGTTAAAGCTCTATTACTCACAGTGTTGAGCAGATAACAAAAAATGGGATCAATTAGAGTTGAGTCATAAAAATAAATAAATTTGTAAAAAATTGAATCAAATTTGTGTAGTATATGGAGTTGTCAAGGGGCATAAATAAAGCGATCATTGGGACAGCAAAGAGATTCAAAGTGTTTGGAAGTAATGCATATTTGAATTGCTTTTTGTGTGCATGTGATGCAAAAGGGCTATAAAATACCCTGTTTGTATATCAATTAACAAAAGATTAAAATTATGTATACTTATTTAGTAGATAAAGCGAATGTTAGAGCATTTAAAAATCTATTTTACTTGCTGATAAGAAACTTTTTTAAAATTTTCCCAGGTCACTAAACTACTGTGCTCACCGTTTACTTATTTGTTTATAGCAAACTCATTCTGCTCACCCTCACACACACAAATGCAATGGCAGCAAACAACGATTCGGAGCAAATTCTATAAATTTGAATTGCACACGCTGCTGTTGAGGTATTTGCTAAGTAGAAGTCCGTCGGGAAACATGAGTTTAAACAACTATTTGGCCTTTGTATTCCTACTGTTGGCTGGAAGTGCGACAGTTTCTACCGCTGCTGCCGTTGATCTTTCCCCATCACCCATCATTGGCGTGTTGGCCCAAGAGGTGTATGTAGATGGCTTAATTTCCCAGCATTTTGACAACAAAACAAGTTATATAGCCGCCTCATATGTGAAGTATTTGGAAGGAGCTGGCGCACAAGTGGTGCCTATTTGGTAAATATGAATCTTATAATTAGAAAAAATATTTTTATTACTTAATTGAAGAGATAAGAAGGCTTAAGTCTGCTTTCTGTTGAAAAATATAAATATCGATATTTTTTAATAATTGATTTTGATTTATTAAATATTTGTTTGTCTTTACAGGATTGGACGCAATCGCAGTTACTATGAGGAGTTGCTAAGCAAAATAAATGGGTGAGTGGTGGTACTTAAGCTTTAAAGGAAAGGGAAAATCTTGTTTCTGGAAGAGATCGAACCAGCCCAACTTAATCTATGTCTTTATCTTTTTAAAAATATTTTTTGATATGAGTTTTCCCTGATTAGATAACCGATATCTAATATAATTTTTTGATAAAGAATGTTTGTAAGTGTGTAACTCTAAAAAACATATTTCAACAACTTTTAACCATTGCTGTGACATCAAATCAGTCATGAAAGAACTATTATCTAGAGCGTGAAACAACAACAACCACAAGAAATAGAAAGAGAAACCGTATTTTTGTTTTTGTGTGTTTGAAAGCGAAAAGCGTTCGTCCACTGCGAGCGAGGCGATCGACGCCAATCACTAACCTACGCTCACTACTCATAAGCATAGATCAGCGATGCTCAACGTGAGCGAGGCCAAAAAGTAAGAGTGTATTGGTGTGCGCAAGCAACCCTGCAGGGAAAGTGTCTAGATTAAAACCAGAAAAGTATCGGTTGCAATAACTTGCAACTGGTTGCACTTCCCTATCCAAATATATTCCATTTTACACAGGCATGTCATAGAAATGTGACAATTGTCCCGGGCAGCAGATCATTTGGCAACCAGTTTAATGCCAGATGGCATAGGTGCAAGAGAATTGTCCCCTTCAGCAGTCAGATAAATACCAGTTGACGCTTGTGTGTTCCTGATGACAGTCTGTTTATACCCTGCGCAGTATAATGGTAGTATATCGAAATCTGGCGGTCAACTCACTCATGATCCTAAGCTAATGTTAGTTGTAGCCCATCTCACCCAAATTAGCAATTTTGCTGGTACTGGTAGTTTAATTCTACATGTATTCCAACTAGGTGTATGACAGTATTTTTATGCCCGTCTAGGGGGAAATTATTACAACTAATGTCCCCAGAGTGCGCGACGAAGCGATGCGAAATATTCATTCGAGCGTATAAACCATACTATTCTTTCGATCCTCAAAGGGTGATGACTGAGTCGTCAGGCGTTGTCCGTCAGATCTGTCTGTCGTCAAGCTGTCTGTCCGCTTATAAAATTTGCAAACTGCTTTCTCGCTTGAACTCGCTTAGAGCGCACATACTTTTTTGTTGCATTTTTGAGCTTTTCTTTTATGTTAATCATGCATATTTTTGTTATTCGCTCCCCATTTTTATCTCGATTTCGGTTGAATGGATAGATACTGTGACACTTTTTTTTCTTAACAGTAAATCGTTGCTATTGCAGCAAAATATTCTTCGTCTGATTAAATATCGCCCACACTAATAACTAAATTTGACAGGTATAGAAACCGTTCACGGAATTAGAATTCGGTTCATTGGTTGAGTGGGTTCAACTCTTAATTTAGTTAAAATTTTATGAAGGCCCTTTTGGGAAATACTATGATTTCAAACGGAAATATGTGACTTTGAATGAGTTTTAAACACACGTTAATAGCTTTTTAAAATACTTTTATCAGTGCTCGTACAAACGAGAATTATTGTACTGAATATTGAGAATATCAAAACCGTATAAAAATGGAATTAGCGCACAAATGAGAGCAAATTCCAAGTAAAAAATAATCCTAAGTTTGAATACAGGATATTAAGAGGTCATCGGGTAATTTGCTCGAGATGTACACATCTTTTAAAACGGTTGACAAGTTAGCCTTAAATAATCCAATTGCGTCTATGAGTGTTCTCCCTTGAGGTCGATCAGCGAAATTTAATTTATCCAAATTCGGAAAATAACAAAATTTAGGGAATCACAAGTCAAAAATATCCGGAGTTCAGCCAACTGAACACGAACCGACTCGTTTTTTGATTATTTGTTTTCGGTTCGACTATACTTTTTCAAAGGACGTCAATTCTGTTTTATTATATGGAAAAAGCGGTTACGGTTTTGGTCTCGGTTCAGGTGAACCAGTTTGCATTTTTATGAATTTGATGGTCATGTTCTTTTATTCCATATCAAAATTTTCTTATGCCAGTAAAATATACAACTTGTACCACAAATTTCTTTGGTTCTGTGGTTCTTTTTCTTTTTGACAATGTTCATTGCTTTCCCATGCTGACTTTAAGCGAAAATTTGCAAAATTAATTAAATAACATAGTAACATTTGTTGCCCCTCATGACCACTTCAATTTCTTCCCGAAATCAAAATAGTTTCCTATGGTTACTTCTTCCTATCGGGCTTTGGCTTAATACGGCTAACTAGTGCCTTTATGCGAATGAAAATAGTATACGACATTAAACCAAATTAACTTTCCGTTCTTTTTCTACATTATCATTGTAAATTGCCAAGTTAGCACTCTGAATCATAAAGTTAATGACTGGTCAACCACAACCGGTTTCTTGTGCCAAGAATGAAACCGTTTTTCCAATGATCGATCGGACTTAAGCCCAAACAGAACTCGTTTTCTTTTAAATTAAAAAAAATCATATAAAACATTAGTGTAAGGCACAGTGTGCTGGTGATTTTCCCAACCTAACCGTGGTGGGTCCCTTTTGCCCTCTTAATAGTGATTTTCCCAATTATCCCGTGGTGAAGCCCTTTGCTATTTAAGATTAATGCAAGAATATGTACTAGGAATTCCATTTTAATGTTATTCTTGTTGCCTGACGAATTAGAGATGCAAAAAGTCTGAGGCTCAATTACCAGTGGTACGCATATATCAATTAAATATACAGTATGTCAAGAAAGTGTTTTGACACAGCAAAAAAAATGCACATTTTTCATTTAACTTGCAACAAAAGAAACTTTCTATAAATGGTAAAATTTTGTTCTTATTTTATTCTGATTCTGTATGGTTTCTACAACTAGTATGCAAAGAAAGTAGCCAAATCCATCTAGTTTTAACATTTTGCTTGCAAAAATCATGCATTTGTTCATGACAAGCATGAAAGACAAAAAAACCAAGTCAAAAGATATTTAAACTTATTTCCTTGATCAATTTTTAAATCCTAAAATTTTATGGTGTAAATTAAACAATCTAATCAGACTTTTGTATGTTTTTTCTGTACTTCTTTTTTATCGGAAAACTGTTTTTATCTAAAAAAGTATGCAACCAGTCTTTACTAGGCAGGCGGTTAGCATTTGGTGAAAAGCCATACCAATTGTGACCCCTTTCCTTTAACATCGCAGTGTTTGATGGCTAAAAGGAATAAAGAGAAATAATTCTCTTTTACCGGTGGTGCAAATCCAGCTAACTAAAGAGTCCTAGCAAAATATTTTGTTAAACTCTCCATTTAAATATGGCATACAAGCTTATGCTGCTGAGCTGCTGCTGTCTCATTTGAGTAACTCGCTTAAGTATTTCGCAATTGTTTGCTTTATTATCAAATTTCTTAGTATAAATTGCGATTTTGGTAGCTGATTAATACTCTCTGTCCCTTTCACAATGCAGTTAACTTGTTCTTCTCTTTTTGTTTGATGAGTTTATAATAAATCATTAAAACTTTTGTGTATTGTTTTTTTTTCATAACTATTTTAGAGTTCTTCTACCTGGTGGAGCCACCTTGTTTAATAAAAGTCATGGCTATGCTGATGCTGGCGAACATCTTATCGAAGCGGCCATGAAGTTAAACGATAAAGGCATTTACATGCCCATTTGGGGTACTTGTCTGGGCATGGAACTGTTGGTGTATAAATTGGCCCAAGGAGTGGAGGCCCGCAGCAATTGTAATGGTAAGGCCTTGGCTTTACCCTTGGAGTTTAAGCCAGGTAAGTGCTCAAGTCGAACTGACTTCAAATTGATATTTTAATATAAATATATGTTCTTCCGTAGATTACAACCAAAGTCGCCTGTATGCCGCTGCCTCGGCTGATATCGTTACCCTGCAGTCCAAGGAAAATGTCACCTATCATTGGCATCAGTTTTGCTATACCGAAAAGGATTTCGAAATTCTTCAACTCAACCAAAGCTGGCGTGTAATGGCCCTTAATCATGATGTGGGTGGCATAGAGTTTATTTCCATTCTAGAGCACATTAAGTATCCCTTCTATGGTGTACAATTTCATCCTGAAAAGCCTCTCTATGAGTTCGCCAGAAACTCCATACCACATACCTCGGCTGCTGTTTTGAGTGGTCAATTTTATGCTAATTTCTTTGTTAACGAAACGCGCCGCAATAACCAAAGTTATGCCAATGCCACGGAACAGGCACGAGCTCTTATTTATAATTATAGTCCTGAGTATACTTCAATTTTGGGTTCCAGTTTTACACAGCAATATCTGTTTACAAATGCAGAGATGGAGGTAGAAGAAGAAGGTGGAGAAATAGGTGGAGGTGATGATGATGATGGACCCTTCTACCATCCTCCATACTATCCCTATTACAATACTGCCATACCGCTTGCCATTAGCCAAGGTTTCCTTACCTTCTTACTTTTAGTTGCTCTAAGTTTATAGTGATTTTGTTTTGCTTCTTTTTACAATTTTAGCGGCTTTTGCAAGACTGTCTACCACTTAGACTTACCCCAAACATCTTATTTATAAGTTTTTGAGAGATTAATCTAGATTGTTTAATATAAAAGAGAAATTTAAATTTATATATGTACCCTTTTGCTCAATGACCAGATCAGAAGACGAAAGCAATGCGAATTGACACCGACTTTTTAAAGCCAAGTAGATTTAGTTCATAGGGTTTTGCTTTATATAATCTAGTACCTTCTCTCTCTAGGCACCTTTTCTTGTCACTTCACATATTCATTCAAGCTTCAATCGAAATGCAATCGTTGATACGAAAATCTATCTGATTATGTTTAAATAATACTTCTCACCTGGAAATTCTATGTTTGAAATTTAATACAAAGTCTGTCTAAGTACATAAACCACTTACAATATGTGATACCTCACTTACACAATGTTATCTTAATGAATCGGAAGACAGTAGCTCTTTGGCACCGAACTAGATTTGTTTGTAACTCCACCTCGGCCATAACCTTTCCAAAAAGTAAAGTTAATTATATATCTTAGCATCTAATAATTAAATTAAGATAATCTTCAAAATAAAGTCGAATAAATGAACAAATTAAATTAAAAAATCTCTAGCTACATCTTTGCACCCAAATGTTAGAAAGCTTTGTGAATTGAAAAATAAAGATTACTGAATACATTTGTTACAAGTTTGGAGAGTTAAAAATCAACTGGATCTGCCTGTAAATTTAAGGACTCGTTATTAACTAGTCAACCATAACAAATTTGATGGGCTTGATATTAGAAGTGTAAGTCCAACCATGTCTCGGGAAATGTTCAGAAAAATTAAGAGAAACCCAAACTTCAAGGATAATGATAGAGTCAACATAGCAACAAATATGCAGAGCTGCGCACACTCTTTTGAAAAATAAACAACAAATTAATGCTATTTGGGGTTTTTCGATGTACATTTGTCTTGTGATGGTCAAAAAAATTGGTCGTCGGATCTGCAAAATGTACATGAACAACAATCCTATTTAATTTGCATATAAGTGCTAGTGCTTGGCGGCTTCCACCGGATTTGTCTTTCGTATGATATCCAATGATCGTGCTGCCGATAACTACGATAAAAATTTGGTTTTTGGAGCATTTAATGATTTTTTCACATCGCACTACTTGATGTTGAAGAGATGAGAGAAGCTTGGCTTGGCCCTTTTGGGGCTGTGTAGCCAATTTCACATTACTTGATGTGTTTATTGGCTGAAAGGCGTAAATGCGTCGCTGGATCTTTGCTCACCAATTGGGTTGGCACACCTGCTCCAAAGTTGAGGACTGGAAGAGAATTGCCTCATGGTAACAAAATTTGTCGTTCATATTGAAATAGTGTAGATGAAGAGGTGGTGGCCTCTTTGGTTAGCTGTCCTAGAATCTTCAATAGTGAATACGTGGAAACTGAATAGCCTTATAAATAAGACCATAAATCGGCCTAAACTAGAGCTGGAGAAACATCGATG
>JAEIFU010003458.1:0-28253 GCA_018904235.1 Lordiphosa stackelbergi | reverse complement strand
GAACTCTTTTTATCATATATAAGTCGATTTTGTCATACGTATGTCCAGTCATAAGTCTCTTTATAACCTTAATGTTCCTCGATTTCCATTTTAGATGAGAATGCCACGACTTCTTCGGGGATCTCAGGAAAAATTTCCACAAAGAACCTACCCTTTTCCCTTGAAAGATCTTTGTAATGATCATTCCAATTCGAAAAGTTCCTTTTTTTTAATGAGCCTTACAGCTTCGCTGTAACTTAAATATATTTTGTATCTGTCACCCTCTATTACAGCTTTATTTTTGCAATTTCATCAGCCTTTTCATTGAACGTTATTTCCTTGGGCCTAGGGACCCATATGATATCAACATTTTCAATACTTGACCTGTTTAGCAGACTGTGAATATCTTATACCACCTATGACTTAGAATTATGATCCCTTAAGATGGATATTGCACCCTAGCTATTTGACCAGCTATTTATATAGCATAAAGTTCAGCACGTACTGAGGATAATCTTTAATCTTCACTAAATCCCACACAATCTTCATTAACAGAAGCATGTGTAGCCAAAATATAACTTTTATTGTCCTTATAAATTATTTAAGCGCTTTGAATATTAACGGCTTAAATAACTCTACAGTAAATCTATCGATTTATGCTTATCGAATGCCAACAATCGGCTTCTGATTTCACATTCCTAATAGGGATGGGCGCGTGCTGAATTTCGTCGAAGGCAACCAAATGTTAAAACAAGAAAATTAGTTTTATGAAGATAAAGGTCAACAAAATTTTAATACTCCAAAAAAGTGAAGATTTGATACTGATTACTTTTTTTCTTTATTTAGTTATTTACTAAAAATAAAAAAATAAAAATGTTACTGTTTATTGATCAATGATCAAAATAAATAAAGTAAATGGTTTCATAACTGGAAAATTGGGTTGATATCTCACTAAGAAGCGTTCCAGCCGGAACTACCTACGTACCTATACAAAATAATGGGATTAGACCCCGAATTTAATGTTTTTCTTTATTTCTGCACTAAAGATTTTTAAATTTTGCATTTAGGCATCATATTAAATTGCGAATCGAATAAAAATTACTTAAAAACCGTGTTGAAGTCTAAATACCATTAATTAATTTTTATGTTATGTTATAATTTTTATGTTTTGTCTAGTTTTCAGTAGTTTTGTCTACTGAAATACAAATTCAACTGTTTCCAATGACAGTTTTTATAAATGCTGCAGAATCGCTTCGGTTTGTGTTTTTTTTTGGGTCTTTCGAACTGGACCATTATCTAAATCTAAACTTTAACCTGAACTACATCTTCATCTAAAATTTCTCAATTAAGATATGTCTTAAAATGTAAGTGTACCTACACACGATAGTTTAGCTCATGCACCTAAAACACGACACGCGCCCATCTCTACTGCCCACTGCAAACAAAAACAAACTGTAATTGCACTTGAAATGACCAGCGAAGTGGAGCCGGCTAATACTGCTGATAAATTCTCAGCTAATGCTGAGGAATTGGAGAGTTATTACCTTATGTTGGAGTCTGGCAATATACCCGAACTCCAGTGGCAATTCCCCGGACGAAGGCCGCCCTCGCCAGATGCCAGCTCAGCGGGTGGTGGCAATAGCAAAGAACTGGAAGCGGCTAACGATGCCATTGAACAGGAGTAGGCATTACCAATCATAATTGCATACAATACAAACATGTGTTTTTAATTAATTTCAAAATTATCAATTCCAGACCCCAGAAAGCCAATGATTTTGATTTCAGCGATGAGGTGGCACCCACCCAGATGCGTGTACGCAGCCAGACCTCCACACCCAAATCAGCGAAAAAGAAAACGGCAAATTTTGCAGGCGTTATGGAGACGCTAAAAAAGAAAAATGCCGAGAGCTCCTAGTAGTATTTAGTAGAGGGATTAGCAAAGTAATTTTAAACACACACACAAACATATCGAGCAGCAGCATCTGAAGTTCGGTTCAGTTCATGATACAACGAAGAAGGTATGACAAGCTCTCAGCTTGCTCTCTGTTTCCGGCTTACAACTCAGTTTGCAAGTCTTCAATGTGCTGCGAAATGTTACATGAGGGTTCCCCAAGAAGAGAGCGAGAGTGATGCAAGACTTTGGAAACCATTCGGTGTGAATTGGCGAGTATCCTACAATGCTAGGTAGCCCGCCATACCGTATTAGTTGTATCATGGTTGAGGCTCGATATGTATGTACTTCAAACAGTGATTGTCGACGAGAGCAAGGCCAAAAAGTGAGAGTGTATTGGTATGCGCCGTGACCCAGCTTCGACAGAAGGCTAGACAGCGACTGGAGGCCTCAGTTTCGGCATGCGTTCGGCTCGTGTATGTGTAAATAGCGAAACGTCTTCAAAATGTCGGCCATCCGGTGACAATCACTGACTTAAAGTAGTTCTTAATTACGCTCTTATAATCATCATATTTTGTAAGCATGTTTTTCTTGTAAGTCTCGTGTTTATTTTTTTAAATTGTTGAACCATTTTTGGATAAAATTTTATAATAAAAATATATATTTTTTAAGTCAATTTTTGAATATGTTTATAGCTGAAGAACATTCATTCTTGCGAGGTAAAACCTAAATACCTGAGATTAACCTCATGCCCAAACTTTGGAGTCAAGGCAGCAAAACTATGGGCCCGAACGTCTTAACTGAGAACAACATTTGGACTATAAGCACAGTTACCAATATCTGGGAATCTACGTAACTGATCCAGTCTAGGCTATCCTAATATCACTGTGCTTTAATGCAACGATCTGATGGTCTTTTTCGATATCATAAAACTCTGCTGGCTATCACCTGGTTTAAGAAGGGACACAGCTGTGTTTTTTGGACTTAAGTTAAGCGACCAAAGGCATGTCTACTAGTGAAATATTCTTTCCAAGCTTCCGTTTAGGACTGAGCAAACTGACCCAGCGAATGTTATAAACTAATATGCCTTCCCTGTTTTCATTTTATGACTGAAAAGCATGTAAATTTCAGCAAAATAGGGCTGATTTAGCTGATTCACTTAGCTTTTTATACTATTGTTCCATTCTTTTTTCAACCTTAATTACCTTATAAATGATAAATGTTTATTCGGTATGTATCAACAATTTAGCTTTTTTTCCGCTAAATGGCTAGATTTGTCTTAAATCGTTAAAAAACGGGAATCGAAAGTGGGAGCAAAACTGGCAAAGGCACCATAGCTCAGTGGTTTTACGGTATTTCAAACAGAACAGAAGTTGTGTAACCACCCGTTCGGTTCCTTCATTCTCCTCACATAGGAGCAGATGAGGTGAGGTGATGCTACCATCTTTCTGTTGACGCAGGAATACCATTCTGGAAACGCTGTTTGGCTTTTTGGGCAGCAATTTGTACTTGGGTTTTGGTTTTTTTCCCCCCCTGAAATTATCTACATAGGGCTCAAAGTGAGATTGCCAACTCTTACCGAATGCTTGCAGAAGTCAACCTTCATTGTGTGTTAAAGAGAGACACACTCACGTTTTCGCGCTCTCTGGTTGGGGAACCCTGCTTCAAACCAGTGGTGCCCAAACTCACACATTCAAGCTTTGCGCTTGTGTGTGTAGCAGCGAAACACGAAGTAAACGTTATGACGTCAAACATGAGCAACAAGCAAACAAACAAATGCCTCGTGAGAGAAGAAAAAGCCGAAAGCTGGCGTCGTGAGAGAGCAAGTGTGTATGTGAGTCCCTCGCTCTCCCGCTATCTCTCGCGCTCTAAGGAAAAGCGCTAAGTTCTAAAAGTTTTGCTGAGCGCCTCGGCTACTTTTGTTGCATCATGGAATACACGTATTCTCTCTCCCTTTGAGTGTGTCGGCTGCGACGCCTGCAGAATAATGAGTTCCTATCACATGGGATAGGCTTTTGGCATTTTGGGGACCACTGTTTTAAACTTCTCATCAAGTTTTCCGATTGCTGATGACATTTGGCTGCTTTGTGATAAACCGTATCCACATGATAGTATCGTATGGCGGAAATCCTCGCTGAACTTCGTTAGAGCCGCATACTCATGATCATCGATTCTCTGTCGCATGGTAAAGAAATCCATGGGCTTGATGATAACACAAGTTAACACGATTTTTCATCCTCTGCAATTTGATGTCACTCCTTATGTAAATCAAGCGCTGATTCCAAACAGGGAGCTTAAAAATTTCTCAGTAGAACAGATTTCAAGATGATCCCAAATTACCGTTTTTCGCGTTTTTTTGAAAAAGGACCTCTCACTTAATTTCAAATATCTAAATTATGAAATAACTTATGTATACCAAATTAAAGCTAATAAAATTATATTTCATTCGTTCATACATCATTTTATTGCCAAGTTTGTGGTGTAGCTGCTAATTACAAAAATATCAGGAACTTTGTTTAATTTTTATCGAAAATTTGAAAAAACCTTAAATTACTAAATTATATTTTAAAATTTCTTTCTTATTTGGATGATGTAACCTAATTTATAACAAATTCAAAAATAGAGGGAAGTTAACTTCTAACCAAACGGAGTACGTCACCTTTATAGTAAACTCACCTTGATCCAGCTCAACGGATGATTATAATTCAATAAACCACACAAATGATATTGGATAGGAGACGGTTAGTTTCAAGGTCCTCCCAGTACTCTCATCAGCAAACTTTTTTATTGTCACACTTTTCAAATCGTTTTGACCAAAAACCGTTTACCGTTATTATTGGAACCGATATAACCGGAACGAAACCGAAACGTTGGTACTGGTACAGTTTCGGTTTTTTTGTACCTTTGCAGAGCGCATCGTAGTTTTCGTCAGAATCATAAAACGACCTTTACACGTTGCCAGATTTTCTTCCAACTGTTTAGAAGTCATAACATTTATGCACCTTCGATTGCCCCGCGATTTGCTGGCGGAAGACGTCTTCAACTCTTGCTCAATTTTGCGGCTGCAGATAATGACTTTCTTCTGAACCGGAAGGGTGTGGTATTCAGTTCCCGAAATTGTGCGCATATTAACATCAGCGGAGGCGGACACAACTAAACTTAAAGCCGAAATCTAGTTTTGGGCGATTTTATTCCATTTGTATACACTGCAAATTGGAAATATCAGGAAAATTCGTTCGATATTGCGATTTTAATTTTGATTCGTTTTTTGGAAGCAGGAATTAAATGATTTAGATTTATATCAGAATTTAGTGTTTTCAGTACTAAAATAACTATTACTTGTCATCCAGAACCGATTCGTTACAACCGTTCGAGGTCTGGGCCTCTGAAATGGGTGCCAGTTGGTCACACCAAGCTTGGCAATGTCTGCTCGAACCTGGCTATCCCATCTTAGTCGAGGTCTCACCCTGCTTGCCTCTTCCCTCCGTAGTCAGCCGCCTTCGAATAATAAGCTTTCCCTAAGGGAGTTTCTTCGTCCATCCTGGTGATATGTCCTAAACCAGCGCAGCCGCTGTTGCTTTTTGCTTGACCAGACAGGTGTCCCCATAGAGCTCATACAGTTCGTCATTATTTCGAATGCGGAAAACATCGCCAACTTTTAAAGGTCCATAAATCCTCCGAAAAATCTTTCGTTCAAACACGCCAATCGCCGCTTCATCCGCTGCTGTCATTGTCCATGCTTCTGCGCCGTATTGCAGGACTGGGATGATTAGCGACTTGTATAGGGCTAATTTTGTTCTTCGACTTGAGGTCTCTGCTCTTGAGCTCCCTACTTAGCCCGTAGAAGCATCGGTTTGCAAGAGTGATCCTTCTTCGGATTTCCAGACTGATGTTGTTGTCGCTGGTTATCGTCGTTCCGAGGTAAACATAGTCCTCTGCAACTTTAAAGTTGTATGCTCCCCATTGTAACAGATTGTCCAAGACGCAAGGACTTTTGTCTCGGGATACTAGGTATTTCGTCTTGTCCTTATTTACCGCTAAACCCATTAGTTTAAACTGACTCTCAATCTCTGAAAACGCCCTGCTTACCGCCCGTTCGTTTTTGCCGATAATGTCAATATCATCGGCATATGCGAGTAGCATTAGATCTTTATAAATAAAGGCGTCCGATCTGTTGGCATGTGGGCACCGGCGCAGTAGATTAAAGAAGTCACACGATAAGGTATCGCCCTGCCTAAAACCTCTCTTGGTATCAAATGGTTCGGAAAGGTCCTTTCCTATTTTGACGGAGCTTTGTGTACTTCTCAACGTCATCATGCAAAGTCGAATGTACTTTGCTGGTATCGGCGTGTCGAAGGCTGATTTATAATCAACAAATAGATGGTGTGTGTTGATGCCTCTCTCATAGGTCTTCTCCAGGATTTGTCGTAATGTGAATATCTGGTCTGTGGTGGATTTACCAGGTCTAAAGCCATACTGATAAGGTCCATTCAGTGTGTTAATAAGCGGCTTTAGGCGTTCACAAATAATGCGCGGACAGAACCTTATATGCAATGGGAAGGAGACTGATCCCGCGGTAGTTGGCGCAAACTGCAGGGTCTCCTTTTTTAAAAGATTGGACATGAGGACACTTAGATTCCAATCGTCGGGCATGCTTTCGTCAACCCATATACGGCAAAAGAAGTAGGTGCATGCACCTTACCAATTCTTCCCCTCCAGCCTTGAACAATTCAGCGGGCAGCTCATCAGCGCCGGGTGATTTTTATTGTTCTTTTAGCCTTGCGTGGGAAGAAGAACTTATCTTATCTTTTGTGTGAATCTTACTCATCTTTATGTGATTTCTTCCCTTAAAAGTAAACAAATTGACCAATTTAAATGCAGAAAAGTTCTCATTTATTTAACAAAAAACATATATATAAATGTATATATATATATTTGTATGTAAGTTTGTATTTGTAGTATATTTGTGTATATTTAGATTTATCATTTGAGAATCATTAAAATATTTAGTATACATTTACGTTTAAAATGTGATTCAAAAACATGTAAGAAATATTGTTTTTTTCTTTTGTTTTGTTTTTTTTTTTTTTTTTTGCGGGGATATATCCCGTCTATATAATGTATAACATTCAAAAAATACACACACGGACACACACACACACACAGACACACAATGCCGGAAACTGTCAGATCGAAAAAACCCGCTGAAACTAGAATAGCAAAATTTCTAACAACAACTACTTTTTTTTTGTCTCGTACTCAGAACGACAGAAAATTTGTTATGTCATAGTATTTCACATAAATAGAAACACTTTACAATAGCACATGAAAATCAAAGCAAAGCAAAGGTGTTTTTATGTTTCAGAAAAGCTAGAAATTAATTTTCTAAAATTTGAGAATGACTTTTATAGATAGATTATAAGCTCTTAAGTGCGCCGTTAGTCATTTTATGGGTGTCTTAAAGCGCTCATATTCGATATTCACAGCTGTTACCCTTTTTTAATTTCACAATTTTTTTCCTTTCTTCAATTGAATTCAAACTAATTGACACATTAAAATGGTTTCATAGGTTTAGGTTTCAGCTTCAGGGCGCAGGCACACATGCAACTGAAAGATGAACATGATATTGTTAACTAAACAAAGATCAATACCGTAATGGTGGTGCACAGATCAGTTCATCTTTCAGCTTTATGTGTGCGCGCGACCTTAGGACTGAACTCTCATCTGTGACATACACTAACAAATAACAAAGTTTGGGCCGATTTCTTATATTCAAAATACTTGCTTTCTGGTCAACTTAATCTACAATTTACTCAATTATTTGTGGAAAATAAAAAATCGGACCTAAATTAGACACTTTTTCTCTATTTAAAAGATGAGTAATCGACCCTTAAGGTTGGAGGCACTCATAGTTATATATATATATATATACGTATCGTGATGTTAATTTTTAACATATTTATGTATATTAAGAAAATCTTTAAATGCAAATACCTAAACTAGGGAAAATTATCCAGCGGGTTTTTAGCTAACTAATGTGTGTTTCAGGTTTTCTATAGTTTAAAAATGGCATCTGATTAACATTAATTTTAATTGACATAGCTTAAATTCTAATATGTGCACATGTTGTGAGAGGAAGAGGAGGGGGGGAGGCGGTTGGATATATCAATTAACTTATCAGTTTCATAAATCTATTTACATGGTACGTGAAACTTGCTTAACAATATTTAACAAAGTTTAAAGTCATAACACAAAAAGTATTGAGAATTTGTCAAAAAAAAAAAAAATATGGATTTAAGAAGAAGAGAACTAAGTAAACAAGAGTTGGTTGATTGGGTTTGTATTGAGAGAGTATGGAGACAACTGTTAAGATTCATAAGGGTTAACTTAATTTAAAAAAAAAAACATTTCATTGGTTTTTAGGTTTTGTTTTTTTGGATGTTAAGACATTGGATTTAGGTAAAGAGGGAAAGCAAATTTGAATTGAATATTTATTGAAAAGTGGCTGAGTTGATTTCAAATTCTGAATTCAGTGCGATAAATTATTCCCCATCTATTCCATTTGGGCAATTTTTAGCTCTGGATCCTCCATGGTAGTTAATAGATCATCGCTGCACTAGATCAGTGGTGTCCAAACTCACACAATTAAGCGAAACACATTCCCACATGAGCAACAAGCAAACAAACAAATGCCTCTTGAGCAGAGGCGGCCAGCCATAGGCTAACAGGAGCCGAATGTCAGTTGTGTTTTTATGAAAACGCAAGTCGAACTCTTGATTGTGTGAATCGGTGAACCCTGAAATGGAAGTAAAACGGCTTTAGTTTAAAGAGAGAGAGCTCTCTTGTATACCAACTAGTGTTGGGTTGCTCATGAGTGAGTGAACAAAATTGAGTTGTTCTTTAAACTGAGCAAGCGAACATGTTCTTCTTCAATTGTTCATTTTTGTTCAGCGAGTCTTGTTCAGTCTATCTTGTTCACTCTGTCTTGCTCTGAGTTGTTCTCTTGTTCTGTTCTTGCTCTGTTGTTCTTTTGCTCAGAGGTTTGTTCTGTCTTGCTCTGTTAACTGTTCAGTCTCTCCCTTGCTTTGTGAGCTGTTCAGTCTGTCTCGCTCTGTGAGCTGTTAAATTTTGTCTTGCTCTGTATGTTGCTCTCTGTGCAAGTATCTAGTTCAGCGAACTGTTCAGTGTGACCTGACTGTTGAATTAGTTCACTGTTTGTTGTCAATTTATGGCAACTCTGTATTAAGCAACCTTTAAGTGTGGTAATCACGTCCGCTTTTTTTAGTCAGAATGACTAAAGAGAATAAAACGGCGAAATGTAAATACTACAGCGTTGCCTTAAGTTGAAAATCACAAAGCAATCTAGTTCTGCATCTTAAATGCAAACACGCCGCGACAGTGGAACCAGTTGTCCGGCAGAACAACAACAACAACCATTCCGCCCTGGTGGAAAATGTCGAGCAATTTGGTCTTATAAGGCAACAAAGGATTACAAGCTTTGTGTATAAGCCAGCCCTGCATGTTGCCAAAAATACGCGAAGAGCAGATGGCTAATATGAAGAGCAAACTGAGCTTGACATCTGCAAGATGATCGGGGGCCAAACAGCAATACACACACATACACTTGTAATCATCTGTTTTCTCTCTCTCGCTGAGAACACAAGAACAATAGATCAAGAACAAGTGAACAAGAACAATTGAACAAGTGAGCGAATTGAGTGAGTTGACTCACTTAGAAAAAAAGAACAAGTGAACATGTTCAGCGAAAAGAACAACCTTTACCCAACACTAATACCAACACAAGCACTCTTTTTTTTTGACGGCTCTGCACTTGATACACACACACGCCAAAATGAGCAGGTGTGTTCAAATTTGAACATAAGACTTGAGAGTTAGAAGACGAATAGCTGTCGCATTTTAGGCACCCGGAGAATGTTCAAACTTGAACATGATATTCAACTTGGCCCACATGTAGCCGAAATCTCTTATTTAGATAACTCAGCCTATGTCATAAACTCTAATCTGTTTGTAACATAATACAAAAAACAGAGTTGGTAAAACCCTTTGCGTTTTCAGAAACAGCCTCGACATGGAGTATACCCCCCTTAAATATTAAGAAGGATCGCTCCTTTAAAGGTTCGAGCAGCCACTTGAAATGCATTGTGGGAAGCAATTTGTATTCCTTCAGACGAACGTAAATACTGTTTTAGTTTAGATTAGAAATTAAGGTTTGAAAATAGAGAAGATATTCTTAATAAAAGGCCGAACAAATTCAAACATACAAGCGTGCTCACTAAAAAGTGTATAATTCTATACATTCAGTTTGTGTGATGGTTTTGTAAACTAGAAAACAGTGTCTTAAGTATTAAGAGCTTGTATTACCATGGAGATCCCTGAGCTGCGAACTGCGCTCCAAATGGTGGCCGACTCTATGGAATATATTTATAACATAGCTAGCTCAAAGCTTTATATAGAGGGGTGTTCTGAAAATCTCTAGAGATTTTCGTATAAACGATTACACTTCGAACTAAACTGAGACTACTTTATTTGCGAAGTGCCAAGAATCAGACCGCTTACTAGATTAAGTGGAAGGAAAACCATACGCTTTAAACGTACTTTGTTTTGAGCAGGCGGTTTCAAATCGTTCAACTTGTGTCTTCTAATCTAGTAGCCGGGCATATTTTTGGCACATCACATATAAGGGCTAGCAGTTTTAGGTCGAAATGCAAGCGTTTATACCAAAATCTCTAGAGATTTCTGGAACACACCCGATAAAGACCAAATTCAGGCAAGGTTTCTATACCACTATCAAATTCAAATGTGTCTAATAATGGACCTTAAATGTTTCTCTTTGACTTTCTTCATTTCGTAAGAGAAACTCCATATTTACCAAATGGGGACAGCAGCATTTGAGGCGACTTATCTCTCTCTCTCTCTCTGAAGGGCGAAAAAGGGGTTCCTGTCACTTTGCTCTAAAAACTCTTGCTTTATGCTATGGTGGAACTAACAAGGTGAAGCCATCAGCCAATTGAGGTATGACTGTTAAATAAAAAAAGACGACAGAACATTTGTTTGTCTTTGTAGGGAACTTAGGCCCTACAATCAGAGAAAATCGCTTGGCTTCACCTGATTAACTCCACCTTGCTTTCAGCCAGCAGTCCTTACTCTCGACTACGCACAGTTTGGTAGCTTTTCAAACGCAAAAAGGGTTCCTGTCACTTTGCTCTACAAACTTTTGCTTTCAGCCAGGGTGGAACTAACAAGGTGAAGCCGTCAGCTTTTGCTGAGGGCCAATTGTGAAATAGAAAGAGACGGCAGAACATTTGTTTGTCCTTAAAGGGAACTTTGGCCCTACAATCAGAGACAATCGCTCGGCTTCACCTTATTAATTCCACCTTGCTTTCAGACAGCAGTCCTTACTCTCGATTACACACAGTTTGGTAGCTTTTCAAGCGCAAAAAGGGTTCCTGTCACTTTGCTTTTAAAACTTTTGCTTTCAGCCATGGTGGAACTAACAAGGTGAAGCCGTCAGCCTTTGCTGAGGGCCAATTGTGAAATAGAAAGAGACGGCAGAACATTTGTTTGTCTTTGTAGGGAACTTTGGCCCTACAATCAGAGACAATCGCTCGGCTTCACCTTATTAATTCCACCTTGCTTTCAGACAGTAGTCCTTACTCTCGACTACGCACAGTTTGGTAGCTTTTCAAGCGCAAAAAGGGTTCCTGTCACTTTGCTCTAAAAACTTTTGCTTTCAGCCATGGTGGAACTAACAAGGTGAAGCCGTCAGCTTTTGCTGAGGGCCAATTGTGAAATAGAAAGAGACGGCAGAACATTTGTTTGTCCTTATAGGGAACTTTGGCCCTACAATCAGAGACAATCGCTCGGCTTCACCTGATTAATTCCACCTTGCTTACAGCCAGTAGGCCTTACTCTCGATTACCCAACCAAAAACTCTTGCTTTAAATATAAAAAAACACACACACACACACACAGAATTAAAATAGAATGAGAAAGAGCTAGAGAGTAGGGTGTAAGGGAGTAGGAAAATATGATACTAAGAGTCTCTTCCCTCAAGTTTTGTGAGGGCATCAGGGCGTTTTTAAAACGTCTTACACCTAAATACAAAACATAAATCTTCAAGGTTGGGGCCCTTCCCCCCTCCTCTAAGTAAAACCTAAAATAGTAGTAGTATGTAGCAGTAAGTGAGGTCTGTTCGTGTTTGTAACACGTTCTACCGCATCCACCACCTCCTTCTTCTAGTTTTCGATGTCACGATTATTGGCTGTGCCTAATCTGGTTTCTTATTCGTTTAACTGCATTGGCGGCAGTTGCATTTGTTGCTGCTGCTGCTGCTGCTGCTGCAGATCCGTTGCAGTGTTTGTCACTTTCATATTTCGACGAAAGATGTTTATAATTTCACTAAATTCGGGTCGCTCCTTGGGTATGATACGCCAACAGGGTATCATTATTTCGTTGTATATATAATCCGCACACTCCTTTGGGCGGGGCAAACTGTAAAGTGGCATAAATAAATGAGAAATGTAGTTAGATAGGTAAGAAGGAAACACTTACCGATCGCCCTCTTCCAAACGACTGAAGAAATGTGAAATTGTGAATTCAGCTGGATCCGTGTCTCGTGGCTCCAAGTCGGGTGTACTGCCTTTGGTAAATGTTTCATAAAGTGTGACGCCATAGCTCCAAACATCCGAAAATGTGGAAAATTTATTAACGCTAATGGCCTCCGGTGAGTACCTGAAGGTAAGGCAAGGCATTTTGATTTAACGCTGCATTAAGGTTAAAGCACTCTACTTACCAGCGTACGGGCAATGACCGTGTAGTGATTCCAAAATAGTAGCCATCTGTGTCCACTTCCTGTGCCAAACCGAAATCGGAAATTTTTACACAATTTCGATCGAGCAGCACATTGCGTGCGGCCAAATCACGATGTATGATTTTCTTCTCCGACAAATAGTTCATGCCCTACAAGAAAGAAACCACATTATAAATGCTGAAACCAAGCGGCTGCACTTGCTAATCACTTACTTTGGCTATATCCAGGGCATAGCCCTCCAAAACATCCTGTTTCAAATCGATTCTACTTTGTAAATACAATTCAAATGAAACGTCACAATACTCCATGACAATGGCCAGCGATTCTTCGCACCAGTATTTAAATTTCACCACATTCGGATGCTCCAGTGTGCTCATGATTTTTACTTCGCGTTTGAAATCCGCTTTAATGTTGCGCGCCTTTAGAATCTTGATGGCCACCATTTCACTGGAGTCGCAGGCTTCGTTTTTAATATGACCACGATAGACGGTGCCATAGTGGCCCGAGCCCAGAACCTCATTAACGCGATAAACCACTTTGCAATCTTTGATTTTGATAACCAGCGGCAGATTCGAAACGGTATGCATATCAAAGGGCAGGGCTCCCGCGGCAGCACCAGCCTCATTACCAAATGAAGGACTGGGCATTGGCACGGGCATTGGACCTGTTCCAGGTGGTATCTGATAGTTATCTATTTTATCCAGACGCTGGAATATAGTTTGATGATTGAACCGCTCATCCGGATCGTCACTCCAGCCATCCATAATGGTTAAATAGATATCAGAGGGACACGAATCAGGTTTCTCGAGAACGCCACCACAATTGATACGATTGCGTTTCAGATCGTCTTGGGATAATCTTTTCAAATCCGGTCCACGAGCAAAGATCTCATAGGTGGTGGTGGCAAATGCCCACAATTGTGTTTTACGCTCCGTTTTGGCTGCCTCCAAATTGTTGTAGTATCTGAATGGAATCCAAGGTGAGCTGGAAAGGAGAGAATTTAGGAATTTAGTATCAACTTAGGGTCGCTCAGTGGGTGGGTGGGTGGTGTGAGGGAGAATATATATATCTCGTTAATTTAACATTTCTAAGACTATCATCAAAAAGTCAACACTGCACCTTCGCTAAGAGACGAGGGAAAGTTGCTCGAGTGCGAGTGCTCCCGTATTCGGATTCTTCTGTCTTGTGGGCTATATCCGCCTCGGACGGAGGACAGACAAACCCCGAGATCCAGGTGCTAAACGAGTAGATCACCGAACTGGTCAACGCTCACAGGAAAAAGACATGGTTGGTGAAGTTAAAAGAGCTAGATAAAGGCTCCAAAAAACGACCAACCATCGTAAGAACGAACTGGTCTCGGTCTCTTTTGGAAATGACACACCCACAAACTCCACCAAGTGCGCTACAGCCTTTAATAGGCAGTTCGTGGCGCAACCTCCCTAGAGGCGACAACCCAGTGACGTTTAGTGCAGAGGAGGTCTCAATAGCCATCAAAGCGGCAAAACTTTCCAAAGCTATCGGGCCTGATGGGAACGCCACCGTCATGCTAAAGCACCTCGGCCCGCTGGGCCTCACACACACCTGCAATTTGTGCGTGAAGACTCTGGACATACCCAACATATGGAAGACCGGGAAGATAATCCCCATTCCAAAGGCCGGTAAACCAGCAGACCAGGGTGCTTCCTATCGCCCGTTAACTCCCCTCTCTCCCGTCATTAAGACCCTGGAGGCCCTGCTATTGCCCTCTCTGAAGGATTCGTCACATGAAAGATCGATACTGGTAGCACTCGATCTCTCAAAGGCCTTCGACATGGTCAGTCACTCCACTCTGACGGTCCATAACCCGCATAATTAAGCAGGGAGTACCACTTATGTCGCCGGATTGCCCAATCCCCGGAGTGAATGATCACCTCCGATACTGCTCCATCATCACCACAGGCCTAGATGTTAAAGCTCTCGAACAGAGGATCAACACTTATCTCCCCAGTCTCGCCGACTTCCTCTCCAAATCTCTTTTGACAACCCGAAGATCCTTGGTGTCGTGTTTGATCCCCTCTTCACCTTTGCCAAACACTCCGAAGGGGTCATCAAAAAAGTAAGAAGCAGGAACAAGGTGCTGAAGGCCATAGCCGGAAGCACGTGGGGGAAGGAGACCATCGTCACCACCTATAATCGAGAGGTCTATGATAAATTACGCTGCCCCAGTATGGTCCCCAAATGGACCCATCGACCCAACGAGGTTGCCCAATTCCTCGGTCTTTCCCCAGATTAGTTCTCTGCATCACTTTAATAATTTAATCCCTCACTTTTCTTTTCTTTCCTTTCTTTACGTACAAATCTTCCCAGCCAGCTTTATATCGTTATGCGCCCAAATCAATATGCATACCAGCAGGTAACATGACCAACTGATGGCTCACACCAACAGACTTAACTGTGAATTGGCTACAAACAAGGCTCAGAAGAAGATTCAACTCCAGTTGAGCGGGACTGTATGTACAATGAACATTTTACATAAGTATTTATTCACTGAAATTGGCTACTAATGGGCACAAAGTATAGAAAGCGTACAAAAAAGAGACAATGCAGCTAACCAAAATCTTTACATTTCTTATCTTTCCTTATATTTGTTGTTGTACTGGCAATTTGTTGGTATGAAAGCTTCAGTGAACCGAAAAATAAAATGGTTTCGTTCGGTTCACTTCACCTAGGTATTAAGTTACTGGCGAATAGTAAGCAAAATCAGCACTTAGCTTTCAAATTTTACGAAAATACTTGGAGAAGCAGAGTTGTTGTATAAAAGCTATGAACATCAACCTTTTTAAAATTGCTAAGGACCCAAAATTGTAATAAGCCAAGTCTTGATTGTATTATCCGTTGGTGGCCAAATTTTAACTTTTTAATAGTGTATAAGAGTATTTCTATGGATGGCAGGCATGCAAAATTAAGTTTCTGAAAAATAGGGGGAAGCTAATTTCGGCTCGACCGAAGTTTATATACCCTTGGAGCATGATATATGCCTGTTTATTATATGACAGAAACAAAAAAGTTTTCCATCCTATGACTTTTTCCAGACCTATCTTTTGTATGGCAGCTATACTATATAGTTGTCCGATTTTGATAAATCTCAGTGAAATTATGTGAAATCATAGAAAACCTATAAATGCGTGGGCTGGGAGCGATAGCGTTGAAAACAAAAAACTTTTTCTCACTCAAACTACTATTTCAATCGATCGTTCCTTTAGCAGCTAAATGCTATAGTCATCCGATCCGGTCGGTTCCTAAAAATGTGTAGCGTATTTATACCAAAAGACTTTATACAAAGTTTAGTTAAGATAGCTTTAAAACTGAAGGAGGAGATAGAATAGAAACGGACGGACAGACGGACATGGCTATATCAATTCAGATCGTCATGCTGTTCAAGATTATACATACTTTATGGGGTCGGAGATGCTTCCTTCTGTGCGTTACAAACATGCGGACAATTTTAATACACCCTCTTCAAGGGTATCAAAATTGTCAGTTTTATTTTTACTCACCCAGGTAGGTGATTCTTTGCCAAAACGAAACAGATAGGACAGAAATCAAAAACATTTACCTACTTAATTTTAAAATTCGGCGGCATATAAATGCTGGCCAGGCCCTATGAGCGTGAACTAAGGTTTTAAAATATGTGCGTGTACGAGGGTTAAAAGGAGCATTATTTTTCCTACTTTTACTACGAACTACCGAGGAATCTCCTGATTCAATTAAATAAAACAAGCTAACCGAATTTCAGTCTGTAGTCAGACGAGACTATTATAAACTATATATAGACTAAACATAGCATCATCGTTTCTAGCCGTTCAGAGAAAAAAACTATACCTTTGTTTTATGGATTTCAAAGCTGCCTTTGATACAGTCAACAGAAGAAACTTTATATATAAATTAAACAAAATTTTATATTCGCTGTACAAGCGCTTTATGACGGAATCGAATTAGCACTATGGGATGGTACACAGCTCTCCTACTAGTTTGAAAACAACACTGGAATCAAACAGGGTTGTATTTTAAGCCCTCTTTTGTTTGCCTTATTTATCGATGAGGAGTGGAATCTTGGTAGCGGGCGTCAGGGTAAAAGTTCTAATGTAGGCAGATGACCTCGTCTTGTTAGCTGATTCATCACGGATGCTGCAAAACATGCTGGATGATTAAAACGAATAAAACGAAAATTCTCCAATAAGAGACAATAGAGGTCGGATCTGCAAAGATGAAATCTGGCACCTGAACACAAGCGAAATCGAACGAGTCAAAATCGTTTACATATTGAGAGTTACCGTCACGTCAAACATGTCTTTTAAAACTCATCTTCAGCTGAAACTTCTTGATGCTATCAAGGCTCTCAACTGTACCTGGAATATGCTGCTGGGCAAACAAAACTTACTACCAAGTGTGAAATATAGAATGTTTGAAGCCTCTGCCCGGTTAATCTTGCTATAAGCTGGACAGGTTTGGGGTTTAAAGCTTCTACGATATTTTCTAAAGAAAATATTTAGGTTACCTCGCAATACTCCGAACAATGCTCTATTTGTGGAAACTGGTCTTTTGACCCTCTTCTATACCCAAATTTAGGATTACATTTTTTCTACATAAGGAAAATTTTACAAAGCGGGGAATCCGAGTGTAGTACGAGTGAGACTATGTACATTTTGAAATCAAATTATGTGCAAAAAGTCGCGAAGCTTACATATGTGCCTTAGACTGAGCATTATTTCAAATTGTACTGCAAAAACACGTTTGCTTTTGGCCTTGGCATTTTAAGCGACTGTTTAGATTAACTTTCAGTTCTTAAACTAATTATTTGCTCGTTCCAGTTTTGCAGCACAAACCGTACAGAAATTTTACAACGCTGTACCGCTGGTCAAGTGTTGTTGTTGTAGCGGATACTTTATTACTCAGCTCTTTCGTTTTGCCTTCAAAAGTGGTAGAAGGTTAAGACTTAGCAGGAAGCGAACTTGCAAAAACAGAACTTAAGTGGGAGAGCGCCAAATATATACATTCTTGTTGTTCTTTGAGATGAAGAGGAAGAGGAGATGACGATGGAAGGTGATGTTAACGTGATGTGATCATTTTACGAGCTAGTTAGCGCTATGATGGATGCCTATACCTATACATACATATATATATATATTGTTATATTTACATT
Organism: Lordiphosa stackelbergi; assembly: GCA_018904235.1. NCBI lineage: Eukaryota > Metazoa > Arthropoda > Insecta > Diptera > Drosophilidae > Lordiphosa > Lordiphosa stackelbergi. The sequence continues at coordinate 10,370 of JAEIFU010003458.1, read as the reverse complement.
TACTTGCAACGTTGCACTGAACTGATCAACTGATTAACCAACGGAGCTTTTGTGCCCTTTCGTCCGCACACAAAAAAATACAAAAAATATTTTCCATTTGAATAAAGCGAATTTAAATATCAAAACAACTAGAGATTTCGTTTGGTTTTAAAAGCGTTGAATGTTGCGCAAGTCCTCAAACTGTTCCAGCCTATGCAAATTGTCCCACCATTGTTTAAGGCGATGTCGGAGTATCAGAGCAAACCAGGGGTCAATGGAGCACGAAAATTCGAGATGGCCTCATCGATATCCTGACGTTTTAGATAGCTAACTTCGCTGACCTCATTACTATTCGGCTGCAGGGTCACATCCTTCTGCAGGAATAGGATGTAGTCAATTTCGTGCTCACCCCAAACGCCGTCACCCTTGTGGGCATAGTGAATGCGGGTGAGATAGTGAAAGTCCTGGGGTTGAATCTCTTCAGTGGGTATGCCCAGTTCATAGTTGAGACGACGCTGGGCTGCCAAACGTATGCCCAAGGCATCGGGTTCCTGTCGCTCCTGGGCTATGTCGTGCAATGGATGACTACAACAGGCATTGGTGTAGGTGTCGGGAAACGTTATCTTGTGAACGGAGCGTCTTTGTACCAGCATCTCGCCTTTGGTATTGAACAGAAATACGCTGAAGGCGCGATGAAGCTTCACCTCTCCCGTTTGCGCATTTACTCGATGGCAGTCTGCCTTCGAGGCAGCCCCTATGGCCTTGTCCTGTTCGTCCACCAGAATGCATTGCTCTTTCAAGGCAATGGCCTGCAAGGGATCATGCACCTGTTCTTGTATGGGCGCCTCCTTCTGTTGACCCACCTGTGTGGTGGAGTAACGGCACAGCCAGGGAAGACGCTTACCCAGCAGGTTCCAGCGGAAGGGCGATGTCAACATTTTTTTGGTAATTGAAACGTAAATGACTAGCTTCGTGTTGGACCTAAACAAATATACTTTCGTTGTTGTTATCTAAGAACCGAAACTGTGCTGATACAGTGTATAGGTTCTTTTCGGTTTTCAGATACCGGTGTACAAAAAATCTACAACAAGTTGCAATGATCCTATTCAATGATTGATTCGTAATGTTACGAAGACTAATATCATTACGACTTTGTTTAAAAAGAAATTAGACAGGATAACTTTGCCTACTGTTCAGATATAAAATTTCAGCCTGAAAGTATGCAATAGTTTTAGAGGTGTGTCCAATATTATGTTGTGAGTTGAAACTGCTTTTATATTTCATTGATATCGACAATTTGATGGAAATAATATAGAAATTTCACTGTGTGGGAGTGTATGTACAATGAGCATTTTATATAAGTAATTATTCACTGAAACTGGCTACTAATGGGCACAAAGTATAGAAAGCGAACGAAAAAGAGACAATGCAGCTAACCAAATTCTTTACATTTCTCCTTTTTCCTTATATTTGTTATTGTACTGCTAATTTGTTGGTATGATAGCGCTAGTATTCAAGCATATTGTTGTTTGCGCGATCGCCATTTGCAAGTTAGTCTATTCCTCTGAATGAGAACTATATGTTATTTATATGAATTCTTGCATGTGAAACTTGTGCAAGTTACGCGTAACATAACAAGTGGCGCTGTGATCCTGACAGCGGATGGAAGAGAGAAATGAACAATTTGATAAGATTGCTTGTGGACACTACTGTTACCATCCGGCCTGTTCCTTGGGGTTTAAGGCCCACGAAACTTTTTGGTCTCGGTTTAAAAAGGTAGCTGAACCTAGGTCAGAGTCGACTGTGCAACCGTTTAATTATATATTCTATTCTTTAAACAATTTATGTTTATCCCACACACACACAACAAAGGAGTATGGTCGTCTGTACAGCTGTTTCAAGAACCTCCCGGTTCTATCCTCAGCAGTCTTTGCCAATATTCTGCAGGTCGGCAGAGGCCAACTCATGCCAGCATTACAGAAGATTGTGTATGTGTGTGCACCCATTTCGGCCCGTCTGTATTAGTTGGGGGAAATTTGTTTCGGTCTTAAACTCTGATAATCTTTAAGATTTCTTCCACCATTTTCTACATTTCTTTTCCTTACTTCTTTAAAAATTTCTTATTCAAATACCAACACACTCACTCGGTTACGTTGTATGGCCGCGGATAGCCTGGATCCCCGATTTTGGCCACCATCTGGCGAGCTTGATGATTATATTTGGTCACATATAGATTGGAACATCGTATAAATGGATGCTTGATATCGTATTCCTCCAGATAGTGCATGCCACGCACCAGACCACGCATCACTTCCAGCAGACAACGAATATCCGTTTCCGGATTCGTTTGCAAAAAACGATCCAATGGTCCAAAATGTGAATATTCCAGAACCATTGTATAGGGAGCGCATAATGTAAGGCCGTATAATTTGATAAACTGCGGCGATTGTATCAGACCCCAGGATTGTCCAAGTTTGAAGAATACCTCGAAATCGACCCCATTATTGACATCAAAACGCAGCATTTTCATGTTCACTGGCACATCCTTAATGGAGCCCTTTTGTATCCATTCACCCAGCATGTTATACATAACGCCATCGTCACTGCGATCACAGGAAGCTGTTGTCGAAAGAAACACATTAGAGGGGGAAAAGATTTCAAGTCTAATCTAGATCAACTTACCTGGATACCATTGCAGATCGGTTGAGGGATTGAAGATTTGCGGATTTCTTCGCTGCAATTCCGCTTCACTCAGTTCGGTGTCAGTCTTTTTGGTTCTCAAATTTTTTGGTAAACATAGCAACAATAGCGAGGACTTGTCGTAACTTGAGGGCGGTATTCGATGGCGATCTGGACAGTCAGTTAGACAGGGTATGGACTGTGCCAGATCGGTCAAATTGTTGAAAGTTATATCTCTTTTATTTTGGATAAGTAGCGTCCAACGTTGACCATTCCGTAGTATTTTAAAGGTTTCGGTTTTGCAACGATCATGATTGTTGCCGCGTCCCAAGCTGTTAAAAAAAAACAAAAACCATAAGAAAAACACAAGATTACAAGATTGAAATAGGACTTTAAACTCTTTGTAGAGAGGTGATTGGTTCAATTTGGCGAACCCAACGTGATCCTGTCTTAACTCGACTGACACCTTCTCGTGTAAACAGTTCGATGCATCCGCAATGCTGCTGGCTAACGTGAGCGGCGACCCGCCCTTCCCTACAGGGTACAATATATAGGTTACCGTCCAAAAATCTTCGCCAATGAACCAATGAAAACTGCGACAACAATGCCTTGGGATACGGACCCTCTCTGACGACGACTCACGCAAACGTTTTAAGGACCACGATTTGAGAATATGCACCTGGAATGTTTGCACTCTCAACAGAGATGGTTTCGAGAAATCTTCATCGGACTTAACCGCATTTCAGGAAATACAATGGATTGGACAGGGGAGCAAGTTGACAACACCACCAACAGAGGAAACAGATCAAAAAACACCACCCCTATGGGAGATCTACTACAGCGGGCTGCCAAACACGAGTTTGGGTGCGGCTTTGTAGTCAATGAAAGACTTTATCGCTCTGTCATCAGCGCTCACATTTAAGATAGTCTTACAAAAGACGAATTCTGTGAGCGCCTGGAACAACTATACGAGCATTGCTCCGATCACGACATTAAGAGAGAAGGGAGATAAGGTGTTTTGGTTCAACAGTCGGCCGATTTAGCCTTCATGAAACAACCTCCCGTAATGGGAGAACTGCAGGCAGTTGAACATGGTCATCCTTGGAAGGCGATCTTGGCATTCCCTTTTGGTGTATCACACTCCATGAGTACCGCTGCCGGTTAGATATTCGGATACACCAAGTCTCTTCAAAAGCAGTCTCTAGTACGATGAGGAGTGAGAAAAACAACGTGCATCTACACGATTGACGTCCTCACCGCCCATAAAGTAGATTTGTAAAAATGTATGTGGTTCGTTTGGCATTGGCAGCATTGATTTACTTTATGGTACACTTGACCTTTGATTTTGAAGGTTGAAGTAAAACGCTGACCATTTGCCGCTGTATTGTGCATTATTTCTATGGCTTCGAAAGAAGTCATTTGAAAGCATGAACTAAATTTACGAATGGACTTCAGAAACAGATTTTGAAACTGGATCCGTGCCAATGGGCAAGCCATTCAAAGGTTCTGGTGGCGTTTCAATTTACGGTAGTTGCACTTTTCCTGATGCGCAACACATCCCGACGGACTCATGACAATTGGAACATTTCTTTGTCAAAAATCAGGACTTTCGTATGAGCGGAATATTCAATATCTGGCTCATAATCGAATGCAAGACAAAGGAACGAAGCAGATGTAAATGCTCGATGTACTTGTTGGCGTTGTCGGTCAATTGTTCTGCGTATGTTAACATTTTCCGGCGCGCTTATCTCTGGTTCTGGTTGTTGTTGATTTTGGAAAGCTCGTGCCTCGTGTGACTGATAAAAATGCAGTTGCGACATTCATTTCATGTAATTGTTGATCTGTTTTTGCTGCTCTAACATATTGCACGTATTTTCCTGCCTTCGCTCGATGGCCCAAACAGCCACCCCTACGTGTTGCTGGCATTGTTTACTATAACACAGACACAGATATTCCGTAACGATAACGATTTTCACAATAGTAAAACACAGATGATGAGATTTATATTTATAGATCAGACGACTAATTGCAGGTTTCAAAACCCAAAGTTACACAATTTAAAGGGCAAAACTGGTGGGAATCTGTTCACAGATCCGCAAGTGGCGCTAGACAAATAGAGAAGCCAACCTGCTGGTACAAATTGCCGCCTCTGGACGATCTTGAATTATATCACGAAGTCTGTTTAGCCATAAAAAGGCTAAAGAATAATAAAGCATGCACCAACTTCTTGTGAGATTATGGTCCAACGAAAGCATGCCTAAAGATTGTAGTCCAAGTGTAATTTACCCACTTCTTTAAAAAGCAGACTCCTTCCCATCGCGTATAAGATTCTGTAGTGCATAATTTTTGAACGGATAAAGCCGGACCTTATCATATTCTATTCAGATCTGGTAATTTCACCACAGATCAGATAGTCAAATTACGACAAATCCTGGAGAAGTTCTATGAGAATAACACGGTGTGACAGTCAAAAAGCTTCTGGGATGCGACATAGTGTAGGTTGTAGATATAGTTAAATGTAACATTGTGGCATAGCACAAATTTTTCGTGCTCGTCAAAATTTGGAAAACAAAAAACATTGAGATTGATGGAGTAAAAACTATAAAAAGCATAACGCGTGGAAAAAAATATCTTCAACGGTTATTACAATCTGATAAAAATTAAGAAGGCTAAGTAAAAAAAAGATTTTTAGTTGAACGAAAATTAAAAGTAAACTTAAAATTCTGTACGTTCAAAAACATAATCGTATGCAATATTTATAAAATAAAATTTTGATCAATCAAAAAAAACCACGATATTTAGATCAATATTAACCCGGGCCGACACAGGAAAGAGATGAGCTTCAGATACTTATGAATTGAGCCAATACCGTAACGGTATACCGTTATAAAGCAAAGGCAGAACAACTTAAACAAAAATCAAAGGATTGGCATAAGCGTTCATTATTTGGTGATTAAGATCTTGTGAAATTTAAATTTAAAATGTGTAATAAGCGAAATAAGTTTTGCTATGTTTGTGGTTTATTTACGGACATTAGTTAATTTTCGAATTAATATTTCAGTAGTGAAAACATACAATCCTATCTTCGATCGTTCTTACAAAACTAGTAGCTGGTACGAACCAGAATATATTTGCAAGTGTTGTTGCACCAACCAACAGGAGCGCTGACTACCCATTTTTTGCATTCCCACTTGGATTTCTTTCCAGATAATCTGGGCCAGTTCAGCGACGAACAAGATGAAAGATTTCACCAAGAAATCGCCACTATCGAAAAGCGCTTTGATGGCAAAGATAAAATCAACATGATGACGAATTACTGCTGGTCACTTAAACGAGAAACCGATTATGATCAGTTTAAAAGGAAAAGATCAAGTAAACATTTTTAAGTCGCATTTCAAAAAACGGTGTCAGATAAGAAACATGTAAATTAAAAAATATTCAAAAATTAACTTAAAGTACCTTGAAATGTTTTATTTAAATTTACAGTACCTACTTAGAGACAATCTCATTCTAAAATAAAAAATTCTCTAAGAATTTTCTATAAAGTGCTCAACAATATTATGGTCGACAGTGCTATAAGGCGCGATTCACAACATACCAAATTTCGTAATCCGAAAATATACCATAACTTTGCTAATTATTGACTGATTTTGGAAAATAGACTCACGTTTTACTCGTGAAAATGTATTCTTTTTAAATAATAAAACAAGTATAAGGGGTTTCTACCAAAATAGTGTTCAAAAAACATCACCAAAGGCAAAAAATTGTAAAAAAAAACAAAAAAATTTGTTTACCTAGCAAATACTCCAATAAAGGAAATTAAACCTGTTAAGTCATGTATGGCACGTTTAAAGACCTAAGTTTCTTCTTTCCAAAACTGGTAAAAAAAAATTAAAATCAGTGGATATTTGACGAAGCTATGGGCGTAAAAGTGACCGTATGTGCAAAAAAGATTTTTACCGTTATTCAAAAATTTCGATGTGATCCAAAAATTTCAAGTATGCCACAAAATTCTATTTAACTATACCTAAAACATACGCTATGTCCCGTCCCAGAAGTTTTGTTTTTGTTTTTTTTTGTCACAGTGTGTAATTTAAAGGTAGCATCTTTTTGTCGACACACCGATAAGGTCAAGGTTTTTTGAAGACCTGTCTGCCTTTGGTATACCAGCAAAGTGCGTTCGACTTTGCATTATGACGTTGAGACAACAAAAAGGAAAAACTTTCGAACCATTTGATACCAAAAGAGATTTTAGGCAGGGCGATACCTTACCGTGTGACTTCTTTAATCTACTGATGGAATATATACTGAGGCAATGTCCACATTTTAACAGAACGGGGAGCATTTCTTTATAACGATCTTATGATATTGAAACTATAGGCAAAAACGAACGGCAGGGCGTTTTCAGAAATTAAGAGGCCGTCTCAACTGATGGGCTTAGCAGTAAACGAGGACGAGACAAAGTATTTAGTATCTGTGGAAAGGAAGTCTACGCGTCTTGGACAATGCGTTTCAATGGGAGAGTACAACTTTAAAGTTGTAGAGAATTTTGTCTACCTCGGAACGATGATAGCCGGCGACGGGCTTAGTAGGGAGTTCAAGAGCAGAGCCTTCTCTCGAAGAACAAAAATAGCGCTAGTCCTGAAATACGGCACAGAAGCATGGACATTGACAGCAGCGGATGAGGCGGCGATTGGCTTGTTCTAGCGAAAAATTCTTCGAAGGATTTATGGACCTTTCAAAGGGGTGGGGAAGATTTCAGCATTCGAAAGAATACCGAACTGTATAAGCTCTATGGGGGCAAAGCGCTTAAAGCAACAGCGTCTGCGCTGGTTAGGACCCAGATGGACGAAGAAGCTCCAGTAAAATAGAACATATAAATCGAAGGATAGGCGCGGGAAGACATTGCCAAGCTTAATGTGACCAACTGATGCCAGCTCGCACGGAACAGAAGCGACTGGAGGTAACTTATAGCAGAGGCCTAGACTGTCAAGCGGTTGTGATGCAAACATCGAGTCAAAAAAGAAGAAAAAAAGACAAAAATCCTGGTGGAGCATCCATTAAAGGACCCTGTGTGGCTCCCACCTGAGGCCAGACGGAACTAATAAACTCAAAAGAATCTTTTTTGCTCGCTAATTATTCCAAGCTCGTTCCCTAGGCTGTAAGTTCGCTCGAAAGTAGATAGGGACAGTAGGAATCTCGTTAATCCATTCATGCGCTTCACTTATAAGATGAGGAAGTTTGTGGTTGCCCCAAAAGATTCATAGAACTAACTATCTAGACTTGGTCAAATCAGCAGGCAATGATATAGAAAATATATCTAGAATCTAATAGGCTTCAGGCTAAAATTATTAACCATAGCTACTTTTTAAAAGTTGAAAAAAAAACCCCGGGCTAAAGAGGGTTAAAATCGTATGTTTGGCAAATAATAAAGCAATTTTTTAATGATTAATTGTTTTTTTGATTGCAGACACATTAAAAAACCACATAAAATTCTCGCAATCAATTTTACTTACACTTTTGTATTAATGTCAATGTAGTATGTATCATATTCCCGTTCACATTGCCGCAATATAAAACTGCCCGGTTTATTGCTCTTGTCGTGCAGCTTTTGCAGCGAGTAACTGCCACCAATGGGGCCATGACAACCCAAGCTGGTCAACTCTTCCAACGATGGTGTCCTATACGAAGAGCATAGATCATGCATCCATTTGTCGGTCAATCTGTTGGTGAGGGCGGCGGGAGAAATCAATTTAATTGTACTTGAAATAAATGAAATTTGTAATTCTTACCGAATGTAGATGCCCAAGTACGAGATGAACGATTTCATTTCACTTTCGGTATTGAAATGCATTTTGTAGGTATTGGGAAAGCCACGTATCTCCAGGCATAACAACGATTTCGTTGATGCGGATATGCTAATAATATTTTCCACATCGGCCACCAGAGACCACTGAAAAGCATAAATAGATTATTAGTTTTCAATGACTAGGTCAAAATGTTGTACAGCATCCGCAATAGCGATAAGTCACATCGTCATCAAACTATGTGTGCCCACCACATGGCTTTTGCCTTTGTTAAGTAAGATAAGCATTTGAATAATTTTTTATTGTTTTGAAATTTAGATTTCTTTTTGCACATGGAAAAAAAGAACGACAAAGCCACAGCAAGAGATTTGGTTTCTAATCAGGGGTACGACTGAAAATACCATAATATTCATTTTTATGTTTCCTGTGATTTAATTTTGAATCTAGAGAGATAGACAGAACTGTAATTTTGTTTATTTTGATGTAAGGAAATGAAAGTTCAGAGCTAAAGATTGAACTCTAACTAAACTTGGCCCCGTTGATATAAGAAAGGTGACTCTGTAGATTGCGCTAACTACCGTGGGATCAGTCTTTTTACCTATGGAGAGAGCCTCTAAAGCCCAATTGATCGGTCCTTCGAGCCGGATGAACGTTTTTATCATTGCTTTGAAGTATTTAATCTTCTTTTTCAATTTATGTCAAGGCAAAAGATTGAGCTCTAACTGTACTTAAAGAAGAAAGAAAGGAGACTCTGAGGATTGCGCTAACTAACGTGAGATCTGTTTTCTAGATATGGAGAATGTCAAAGGTCCAATTGGCTTTATAATGGCCTAAAATCTGGAAAAAATGAGACTCCACAGATAGCAGAGGCAATATCGTTTCTGAGAACTATATGAAAACGCTCCTACATCGATCTACTATTGAGAGAACAAATAAACTGCTAAATCAAGCAGGCTTTTGCAAAGGGTAGTCTACTGTAGACTGTTTGTTCTTACTACAACAGTGGCGAAGGCTTTCGGTAAGGAAAAAGAAAACTATATCTGTTTTTCATAGACTTCAAAGCGGCTTTTGATACTGTCAACAGAAAAAGTTTCCTGTATAAATTGGGCAACATTGGGATATCCACAAAAATGCTTAATATGCTGAAAAGCTTATATTCTGACAATAAACGGATACGAATCTTGGATTTAAGCAAAGGTGTTTGCTTAGCTCTTTGCTTTTCGCACTCTATGTAAATGATATTGCAGATCTTCTTGGTGGTGTGCAATTGGGACACCGACTACCCTTTATTGCGGCAAACTTTCTGGTAGAAACCAAGTCGCAGTGTATTCATCTATCGCAGGAGTATAGTAATATAAACCCGAATGTATGTAAAACCCGAACAGTTTTTAAAATATCAGCACGCTAAAGCTTAACTTGGTACAGCCATAGACAATTGAACCTGAATCTCAAGGAGCTTAACTACTTCCAAGACCAGTATGACGCAACCACGATCTCAGCTATTTTCAAGACCAGAACGGAGATGATAAGCCTGAACTATTCTTTACATAGGCATAACACAACTGAGATATGCAGTCTATATAACCTTGGAGAACGGGAAGATGTCAACCACTTTTGCGCAAAATGTCCTATTTTCCGGGAGCACTGACCGCTTGCATGGAACAACCCGCTCTAACAAACGAGAAGATTGACGGAGATGGGACTGAACAGATTAGCTATCAACGTCAAAGAGGCAACGCTATAGAGAACTACGAAAACTCGAAAATCTATATGTATCTTTTGTATATTTTATGATTTATACATAATATATACCGTACTATAAATCATCTTAATTTATGTAATAGTTGATGGCTTCAGGCCAAGCTTTAAATGTTCTTTTAGTATTGTTACTCGAATGAATTTAAA
>JAEIFU010003457.1:0-28256 GCA_018904235.1 Lordiphosa stackelbergi | reverse complement strand
CCGCACCAAAACCCAAAATTTTAAATATACAGTAAATATCGGATATATGGCGAACCGCTTGTATGCAAATACCGGTTATATGCAAAAGTTTTATATTTTAGTGCATTATGCACAACTTTGATATAAGAATTTAATTGCTTGTATGCAAATCGCTTTTAAGCAAATATCGCTTATAAGCAAACATTTTACATAAAGTTTAAAATTTCTGAGTACTATTTGAATCGGTTGTAAGCAAACTTTAGCAAGACAGTTGCTGATAGCTGAACAGATAAGAAAGAAAAGAAAAAGTTCGATTTTGATTGACTCAAAAACCAACAATTGTAATTGTAAAATAAGAAGAAACAAAGGACAACCACCTATTTTTCCTAAGACTTTTAATATCAGGAGAAAATTTTTCAGAATTATTTAAGCTTGGGAAAAAATCGATTTTATCAAAACATAACCACATTTTCAATATTAAAATCCAAAAATTTTGTACCTTATCTTCGTGTTTAGTTTTTCTGTAACGTCGTTCAATGCAGCTTACTTTAAAACAAATTTGGTTGGAATAGGACACTTAGTATGGCCACAGGACCAACAAATGTAAAGATACCTCGCTAAACATACGTTTATGCAGATATCTCGTAAGCCTGACGTGCTATGAGAAAAATGACAATTTATCTGAGTTCAGCGGCCAAAAATATGTGTCTCTGATGGCTGCTGAGCTGATGAGCTTTCAGCTATGGCTTTGAGGGCCCCATTTCTTCCTCTAACTTTGCGGGCTGTGTTCTCCGCGTGACTCGCACAGAAGAAGAGATTGTCAAAAGTCACTCCCAAGATTTTTAGGAATTTTTCCTCCGTCCACAGTGAAATTGAGCTGAGTGTTCACTATCTTGGTCCAAGTAGTGAAAATAGTTGAGCTGGATTTTCCATAGGAGAGAGACAGGTTTCTACCAGCCAGGTATACTGAGACTGTTGGGAGGTAGGAGTTTAAGCACTTCACTTGTTCTATTTCTTGTTGTTGTTCTAGCTTAAGATATATTTTGTGCATTTGTATTTGTTTTCACGCGGCCGTAAGATCATTCTGGCACCCCTCCTCCATGTAGAAAATGTGAAATCGGCTTCAAATTGTAAGATTATCTGACACATAGCAGCTGGAAGAAGAGAAACCGTGTTATTAAAAGATGCTTGCTGATTTGGAATTATTTCGGACGAGAAGATTCTATTATTATATTGTATTGAAAGAAAATTAAAATCCATTTGAGGACAATTATTTTGCTCAATACAAATATGCAAACATATGCAAAAATATTGCTGCATTATAACATTTGCATATAAGCGATATTCACTTTAATATGTTTCGACATAAGTCCGCTAAGTTTGGTCCAAATCGGTTGTCTGTACCATATAGCTGTCATAGGAATAATCGGTCAAATGAATGAAATTGTGGAATGCAAATTATTTAAAATCTTTAATTATAAAATATTCCAAGCTGAAAACGTATATACAGTAGGGAGGGTCGTTTTTTTCGCACAAAGCATATAGCAAAAATCGACATCAAATATTTTGTTATGTTTTCCCAAAAAACAAGTTAGAAAGTCAGTGAAGCCCGACTATAACATACTCTGTATCCCCAGAGTTTGTATTTATCTGATACATTTTAGATAGAAGCCACACAGAGTGATAAAGAAGCCATAAATTGAGTCAAGTGCTGCCCATCGCCGTTGACTCAGGTGCTACCCAGCTAACACTTTTGTTCTCCTTATAACTCGACTATCGTTTATTCGATCTTCATCATTCCTTCGGCAAATCGATGAATAATTATGATTACAAAATACCTCTTGAAGGTACAAAGCATCTATCAGCAAAACTTTGGATAATATGAAGTTTTTTTTTTAAATTGCGGAGGCGGCAGGGGGCGTGACAACCTGTGGCATAAAAATTTATCTGAATGCAACTCCAATAAGTATTTGACCCATACATTTCAAACCTCTATCTCTTACCATGTCAGAGATCTGGACGTTTATATGGACAGACTGACGGACATGGGTATCTCTGGTATTACATTTTTTTAGCTTACGACTTTTCGACAAAGCTCCTCAACAAAGAGGTAAAAGTTTCGTTCGAAATTTGAAAATTTGTCACTGAAGAAGATGCAGAATCAAATTGATTCAGTTCATCGCTGAAAGATAGTACAAAGAAAAGCAAATCTAGTCGCAAGCAATACATGCTATTCGATACGAATAATGAGCGAGGTGTCCCAAAAGAAAACACTTAATATACAGGATATCGAAACAGTTAAAAAGTAAAGATGTGTCATGTCCTTCACCACATTTTGTCCATCTGTCCATGGGTCTACATTACTTCCTTACTTCAGCCTTAATGCAGACCAGATAACTATTCAGCTGCCTGCTTTTTCGCTTTGGTCTATAATTTAACCATGAATCGTCGTTCAATCGAACAACGCTTGCAAATTATTGAATTTTATTATCAAAATGCAGTTTAATCGACCCACTGAAGCGGCTATTCGGGCTATTGTGACTAAATTTTGCACCAAATTTACATTGTTGGTCATTAAACCACCAACACGCTTACGTAGAGTGCGAACTGAAGAAAATATCGCAGCTGTATCGGCCAGTGTTAATGATGACCATCAATTATCGATTCGTCGCCGTTCGCAGCAATTGAGCCTTTGTTACTCAACAACGTGGAAAATTTTGCGGAAGGATTTAGGTGTGAAGCCTTTCAAAATACAGCTGGTGCAAGAATTGAAGCCGAACGACCTACCGCAACGTAGAATTTTTGGTGAATGGGCTCTGGGAATGTTAGCCGAAGATCCACTTTTTTACCGAAAAATTGTGTTCAGCGACGAAGCTCATTTTTGGCTCAATGGGTACGTAAATAAGCAGAATTGTCGATTTTGGAGTGAATATCAGCCAGAAGTATTGCAAGAGCTACCAATGCATCCAAAAAAGTCACAGTTTGGTACGGTTTATGGGCTTGTGGCATCATCGGACCGTACTTCTTTAAAGATGATGCGAATCGTAACGTAACTGTGAATGGTGAGTGCTTTTTTTGCCCAAGATGCAAGAGCTTGACTTGCATGACATGTGGTTTTAACAAGACTGCGCCACATGCCACTCAGCACGAGCTACAATGGACTTATTGAGAGGCGATATAATAACTATATGGACCGTACTAGCGATTCAAATAAAGATTTCATGCATTTTTCTGAATTTTAAAACTTTCTTATAGCTCTATAAAAATCACCCTTTAAATGAATAATCTGGGGAATTCGAGCTTGAGTATTACAAGTAATGTTAAATTGGCTATACAGCTCCTCCAACGGGGCCAAGCCAAGCTTCGTGGCCGTCTGTGGCCCAGCGGTTATTGTGCTGGACTGCTGGGCGGGAGGTCGTGGGTTCGATCCCGTCTCTGAACATCTAATAATAAAAGTTTTTTTCTTTCTTTAGAAAAATAGCTTTTACATTTAAAGCACACACGCCAAGAGACTCAGAGAAACTTGGCTTGAGTATTACAAATGGTCTCACGTTTTTAGGCAGATGGTAAATTCAATTCTATATGAGTAGTGTTCTAGACGGTTTGCTCACACGGTAGAGAGAGACGGCATTCCATTCTGTTCAGACCAATGGTTCCGAGTTCGAATCCCACAGTAAAGAAACATTTGGCGAAAAACAGTTTCTTAAAATGGAGCTTTTATTGTACCGCTTTGTACCGCCTCGCGAAATCTTCTTGAAAGGCTTTACACTTAAATATGGTTATGTTGATTATCTGTGCAATATTTATTATTGGTCGGTGTGCCAACTGCGGCGCATACATATACGGGGGTCCCACAGAAATCTCTATTGATTTTACCAACGATTGGTTTGTAAATCTCTCGAAAAATTCGTGGGTGCAACAGAACTTCGAGAGATTTTATTTTCTTATTAGAAAATCTGGTTAGAACACCAGGTGGGCAGAGCTGAATCTCTAGCCAAAAAATTTCCCTTTGTTTTAGTTATGGGTTAATTTGATGTTTAACTGAATGAATTATAAAATTTAAGTCATATTCTCCAATAATAAAATGCAAAATTAAACAATTTGTTGGAGCCATACATGAAGTATAACTTGTAGCCTTAACCGCTGGCTGTCAAGTAGATGGCGACACCATTGACAGAGGGAGCCACTGAGGTGGTAGCTTTGCTAAGTCTTCCAACCATACCTGGGAGGTTTGAAACCAATTCACATTATATTGGTGGAATTTTCTTAACATATACCTGAAGGTAAATATGTGGCCTATTTTTAAAAACCTAACAAGTTAAGAACACAAAAAAAAATAAAAAAAATTAACAAATATTTTGATGATGAAATTCTTGAAAAATATATTTGTGTTCATCCCTTAGGCCGTGTTAAATGAACGACCATATAACTATTGCCTAGTAAAACAAGGAGAAGCAATTGTGTAAGGGAATAAATTCATTATAATCTTTATGTAAGAAAAGTTGAAAAAGATTTCCCATCTCTGCATGGTGAAGTCTTTGGTAAAATGCATTAAAACAAACCTGCTGATTATTGGAACCTTGAAATAGCTGTACAGTAGAACATAAATTACATTACATTACTTACGTGACCTCCAGTCTTCTATGTAAGTCCCTCATGCAAATAAGCCTAGTTTACAAAAATAAACAAGAAGCCATGACCACTTCATTCTTGAACTGCACTTTTCTCTTACCTCACTTTTCCCCCTCAAAAGTGCAGAGGTTGCTGTTTGACTTTGAGCTCTCGCTTTTCCACTCGTATCTAGCAACTGCTTTTGCATGCTTGCACTCTTGTTTGAAATTCATCATACGCCACATTGGCCAAGAGCTTCCCCCAAATCGGAGCACAGATAAACACAAACAAACCTCCCACGAGTTGGAAAGCGCCAGAATAACCACGTAGAAAAATAGCTGAAAGCAGCCGAAATTAAGAACATGAATGGGAAACTTTGGAAACATTGATCAATTAAAAAGTTAACGTTTGGGTTTGTTTTTGTTTTCTTTTAGTTTTTGGCTGCATTTCACTTTTCACGCAATGCATTTCTGCATTTAGCCTGAGGCTATCTTCGCCATGTCCATAAGGTGCAGGTCCACACAAACTTTTCACTTATTAACTTCGTTGTCTTGGATGCAGGAGCCTGTGCCAATTAGCTGATTACGCTGCCAAAGTAGCTTGCTCATATTTCAACTTTCCTAATAATAAAGTTATTGCTGGTGTTTGGTGCGCAACCTTTTTGGGCCGTCACGCAAGCAAAGGGTCCGTCGCTGATGCGAAAAGCCGTTAACTGGCCAACGAGCAGCATAAACTTTGCTAAAAATGTTTGCAGGCCAAAAACTGAGAAACGAGTCCAAGCCCAAAGTGGGCCACACCACATACTTGGCATGTGTGCAATATGCAGCCGGCGCGCCCCAGAGGGACCATAATGAGGACGCGACAACGACGAAGCTAGGCTCCTTTTTTTTTGTGGGTCTTCTGGCAACTCTCGGTTAGAGGCGACACAACGACAACAAAGGCAACACACGCGCCGGCAGTCCATAATGCCAGGCAGTGGGAAGCGTCTCCCTCGTTCGACGACAAACTTTTGGGGGTTTTCTGCTATAGTGTTTTTTTGTCCATGCAAAGGGGGGTGGTAGGACGTGCGGTTGTAACAGTTTATTTTTCGGCATGTTTACAGATATTAAATACTTTTTAATTAGTTTGGCACACACACAGAAACTCAACATATTAAATTAGAAGGCCATAAATTGAGGCGCAACTTTAATGCTCCGCTGGCAAATAAATCGTCACATAAATCGGGGCATACTTACGGCTATTATTAAAGCCCCTCCGCACCATGCGAATGTGCAATCATCAATTTCGACATTGGCTCTCAATAAATTTCAGAGAAACACAAACTTGGACGCAAAACTTTTTCAATTTGCACACACACACACCAATCATGTGGCATTATTCTCCCAGTGTGTGTGTGTGTGTGCGGTTTAATTTGCTGTTAAATTGCGCTCAAAATCCAAATGCTCCCTCATCGGCATATGCAACCCTTCACTTTGGGACTTTGGAGGGACCGCAGTCCTCGCAACGTGTGCCGTAATATTTTTTATGCCCGACTCGTTTTTGGCCTTTTTAACATCATCATCATCATCCTCGTCAGCGGCCTGGGGGCGCTCTTCCTGTGGTTTTCACACAGTGTTTTTCCCACATTTCTTTCAAGTGGCCAAATGCGCACTTCTGCCGCAGTTTTTGCATGCACATTCATAATTGTCAGTGAGTAAATTAGTTCAAGTTGCGCGGCAATGCCACGGGAAAAATTGCATTTTTAATGTGTAAATTGGCTGAGCTTGATTTTATTGTGAGTTACATTTGGCCGTGAGAAAATTGTTGGATAAAAGGTGACTAATTGAAACTGACATTGTGCATTTTTTCGATGAAAATTTACTCGATGAAACCTAGATCCATAAGCATGCTTGAGAGGCCAAGAAACGGTCAAAGAAATGCCAAATTTTTGACGAACGTTTAGCAGAGAAAATTAGGTGTGATACGACATCGATTATTGCTGCAGATATTAACAATTTTCTCCTTTCTTCACCAAGAAGAGAAAAGGAAAAACATAAATTTCATTTTCGGTTGCAATACAACTCGCTGTTTTCGGAACTTGAAACACAACCTCGTCGTTCTAAGGCACAGTTGAAGCAATTGCACCGTCAAGAACTCTAAAGCTGAGTTCTTATACTGCGACTAGTACCGCAGAGAGCTAAAATACCGTGCCTTGTGTTCAGTCCCCCGAGGCACTGAGTGGAAGTCCCAGTAGGGGCAGGATTAATAATTAACATTTGTATAAGATTTTCAGAAAGACCATTTTTAAAACAACAACAAATGCAAACCCCTTCTTTGGATAGATATGTAGAAGATGTTAAATCGAATCTTAAAATTACTACGATTAATTTCTACTAAAAATATTGAAACACAGTAGAGAGGGTTGGGTGTTTGCAATCAAAGCAAATCGTGAGTCCTTAAGCTCTAAATGAATTGAATGAGTTTGGACAGTCACTACAACATTCCATTGATGAGGGAACGAATTAAATTGAATTGAGATTAGAGTGCAAGTCGAACTAATCCAGTTCACGAAATGTGATTTAATGTTGCTTCTACCGACCGAAATGTGAATTTGCTACAGAGTATAAATATAATCATTGTGTTTACATTGTAATGATGACCAGGTTTTTAGAACGCTGATATTGAAAACAAAATAGTTTTTCTCACTAAAATGGCAGCTACAAGAAGGAGTCATTCGATCCGGACGATTCAGACATAATACACAGAGAAAACAAAATTGGCAACACGGCGCGTGTAGAAACGTCAAAACTAAACGCAACGTATTTCGCCCTGTTGAATTCCACACGCTGACACAAGCAACATGCGATGTGTAGAAATGAATAATCTGAATGCAAATGCAGAAAAGTTAAATGCTGCGAGGGCAAAGGCAAAGTCTACACGACATTAGAAAATCAGCCCATTTCACCAAATAATTCTACATTTTTCATGCAGCATTCTGAATACCACACGGACGATTAGGTTTTCTACATTAACGTGAGGATATCGACCAACAACTTTATGTTATCCAAATCGGCTTCAATAGTAAAATATGCCGAAAATGTTGTTTTCGACCTTTCCAAACAAAAAATATAAAAAAAAAAATATTTAACAACATTTTTTACTGTCAGTCATGTTCCTGTTTTCGATTTCGATCAAATCATTCAGAATCGGAATTGTTAAATGTTCTCGCTTCCAAAAACCGACTAGCTTCAATCGAATCCTTTAATCGTTTTTTAGAAAGCACAACTCTTACCAATTTCAATTAATCGGATTCGGAAACTTGAACAGGCGTGCACATCAGCTGTTCAAATATATAACGGTAAAGCGATTAAGTGTGAGAAAGTCCAATGAGATCAGCTGTTGTCATCAAACGAAATTACTAAGTGAACGACCCAATAGTTAATGGGGTCGGAAAATGAATATTTCTATGGGTTGCAAGCTTTTGCGAGGTTAGATTAATTGCATAATATTGGAAAAGCTAGCAAATTCATGCTTGATTTCAGTATTTTCGGCTTGGATCGAAGAATATTCCGTCTTAACGTACTTTTGACATCAAAACTGCTTGATATGAAGCAAGATCGGCTTGATTTTTGATGTGAAACATCTGCAATTTCGGTACGGAAGATTTTAGTAAGAGTAAAATTTGATTTCAGCGTCACCTGACGCTGGGGAAAGAGAGCTGAAAGAGTCGATGAAAAAGGTGATAAAACTATCAATGAAATAGCTGATGACAGAGGTGCTGAAGGAGTCGATTAAAGAGTTGATGAAAGTGGTAATGAAAGAGGAGATGAAAAAGGTGATGAAAGAATTGATGAAAAGGGTGATGGAAGAAGTGAAGAAAGTTTTGATGGAAAAGGCGATGGAAAAGGTGATGAAAGAGGTATTGAAAGACTTGATGACAAAGGTGATGAAAGAGGTGATGAAAGTGCCGATGAAAGAGCTGATGAAAGAATTTATAAAAAAGATGATGAAAGAGGTGATGAAAAGGTGATGAAAAAGGTAATGGAAAAGGTAATAATTAAAGTGATGAAAGAGACGATGAAAAATTTGATGATAAAGGTAATGAAAGAGGTGATGCGAGAGGTTATAAATTGGTGACTGAGCAGTGACTAAAGAGTGATTAAACAGTGACTGACATCAGGTTTCACATCAAAGCCTCGTGAGTGTTAACGACACTCGCACCTTTTTTTCCTAAATGAAGCCTTTAAAAAAACAATTATGACAGTCGGTCAAGCCCCACTGTAATATACTCTGTAACTGCAATAGCAGCGAACTTTTTTTTTGGTCGCAACTTGAACAATAGATGTTTTCTATTCTTCTTTGGAAATATTCTTGTTCATTGTTTTCAAGCTGCTAATCCAATATAAAAACAGTGTTCCATGTGATAATTGGCAATAAAATTTGTGTTTCATGTCTTGATTGACTCTATTTGACAATTATTAAAATAAAGTAAAGAAAAATGTAAGTGCACCTACCGAAAACAATTCATATTTTAAAAAGTTGCCATGGAAAAAATTCCTGACTGTTCCACAAGTTAAATGAGAATTCGGACCTTGGGAAGGATGTAGGTAATGTAAAATTGGCTGATAGCTCCTCCAACGGGGCCAAGCCAAGCTTCTCACAATCTCTTGGCGTGTGTGCCTTAAATTTTTCGTACAAGAGAAAGGCTTAAAAACACCTAGGTAAGGTGAAATGGATGTTAGGATTATTCCAGGGACCATTTTTGTGTTCGTCTCGGTCTGGCTTAAAGCCTAGTTTCATATTACATTAAATTGCTTTTATATTTAGAAATAAATCATTTTTTATATAAAGTGCATTTCCAAAGGCGTTTGAAACTTGGTATCGATGCTGATTTTTATACCCTTGCAAAGGGTATTATAATTTTGCGCATAAGTTTGCAACGCATAGAAATAATCATTTCCGACCCTATAAACTATATATATTCTTGATCAGGGTGACGAGCTGAGTCGATTCAGCTTTGTCCGTCCGTCTGTCTGTCCGTCTGTCTGTTTCTACGCAAACTAGTCTCTCAGTTTTAAAGCTATCGAGCTGAAACTTTGCACAGAGTCTTCTTTTACTGCAAACTGCTAATATGTCGGAACCGACCGGATAGGATGACTATATCTTATAGCTGCCATAGGAACTATCGGTCGAAAAGTGGATTTTAATGAGAAAATTTTTTTTTGTTTTTAATGGTAACGTGTCTCACTTCAGCGATTATTAATATTATTCGCTTTTATACAGATTTGAAAGTTTTTGTCAAAATCGGATGACTATATCTAATAGCTGCAATAGGAACTGTCGGTCGAAAGTGGGTTTTAATGAGAAAAATTTTTTGGTTTTTAATGGTAACGTGTCTCACTTCAGCGACTTTTAATATTATGCGCTTTTATACAGATTTGAAAGATTTGGTTTAAAATCGGATGACTATATCTTATAGCTGTCATAGGAACTATCGGTCGAAAAATGGGTTTTATTTAGAAAATTTTTTGTTTTAATGCTGGCGTTCTTAAACTCTGATGTATTAAAACATTTGCAAGGGTATAAAAACTTCGGCAAAGACGAAGTTAGCTTGGCCTTCTCGTTATTTACTAATTGGGTTAATTGGGTTAAATCAAAATGTAATTAGTTGAACTTGCGATGCATTTTTCTTTGGGTAAATTGATTTACCATTGACATTTACTGCAGATAATTTCAAACTGATTCATTGAAATGTAGAAAATGTTGCCACCCCTTCAAATCACAAACAGACACAGTAATCGTATGCAAATAGCATGCACTTTCCAGAAGAACCTTTGGCAGAGGCAGGCATGTGTCGGTGTGCCAGGAAACCTCATTTCAATCTCGGCTGAGCCGTTCTGAGCTGTTGCAGTCAAACAGTGGCACATCCGGACGGACAGATATACAGTCATGTGACACACTTCCGCCCTGAGCATCGCAAACTGGCACAGAATGCATCCCCAGGCTAATCAAGTGAAATTTGTTACCCAAAAATGTAGCTGCTTATCATCATCATTATTATCATCATCATATTTGGCACCTTTTTTTAACCTTTTTGCCCAGATTTCCCCTCACCACATTGAGGTCATTTTTAAATTATACACTTCCGCTTCCGTGCCCCGGCATTCGCTCGATTGACGCAGCAATCGCTACGACTTGCCGGCTATCGCTTTGCTGCTGGCTGCTTTGGCTCCTGTGTAAATATTGAAATCGATTCAGTTTTCATAAGCCCCCAATCCCCCCACCCAGTCCCCAGGTAAGTGACTCGACTCGACTGGCTGCAGCCGCTGCTGGGTCCTCAGGGGCGCTGCCCACAGTCTGTCCCATTCTGGTCCGGGTCTGTTTGGTGTGGTTTCGACTGCTTGTTATGCTTCATGTTTTTGCCAAGTTGTTGTCGTCGTCGTCGAGTCGTCGCTGGCGCCTGACTCCTCTGCCGCTGCCTGTGCCTGTTTATGCAAGTGGATTACGGTGTTTGGATCTGATTATAAATCATCTTTATAATCCGTAAATCGTGTTTGGTTAACATAATGGAATAAATTTATTTTATTTATTGCAGCTGTGAGTTTTAATAAGATTTCTACGACTCGTCGCCGTTTATGCTCTGACCAGTCCATTGGGCAGGGAGCAGGCTGTGGCCATTTGGCTTTGTGGTGCCTTCGGTACGAGTGCACTTTAAGACATCTGAACGCCAAGCCTGTCGGCACTGACTGGGCCAGCAATTATTGTAAATTGCTTCGTGTCATTTACACATTTTCCACGCATTTTCGTCCTGTGTTGCTGTCCTGGCCTGAAAGTGGATTTCGTTTCGTTTCGCTTTGCCATTTCATGTACGGCTCGGCATTGTTTCATTTTTTTTTTTTGGTATTGCTGTGGTCGTTAGCATTGTCTTCAGACTTATCGCCGTCTGGCTCTGCAGTTAACCGAACTGTCCGCGAAATGGCAACTGCATGGACTCCATTTTGTATATATTTCTTCAGAATAAAAATGTAACCAGAGCCCTTCTCAAGTGCACGCAGTCAAGGCTAAAGTGTTGAGTGTATGAAATATCGCACTTTAAGGCCATTTTAAAAATGATAATGTGAATTTCTCTCTGATAAATAATGCAAGCCGAAAAGCCCAAAGTTGCCTTCTTTTGCCACCCGGCAGACATTTTTGGCGTATATTTCGTGGGCCCAAGAATTTATAGCCTGGCAAAGGATTTGCCAAGTGAAATATGAAAGGCGGCACCTAATGCTGCTAAAGCTTATGTGAGTTGGCTGAATTTAGTTTATTAAGTTTAATTTGGAGGACGCGGAATAGCAGTATGAGTTACTTCACAGCTGGCGCCAATAACTGGCGAAGGTGACCGGATGTGTAATAGACTGGACTTAAAAATAGATATCAAAATACCGGGGGGAAAAATTTCGTTTAGGTCCAAATAGATATAACAAAAAGTTTGGCAACGATCAGACTACATTAAGACGACGCTCGATCGCTCTCAAAATCGAAAATTTGAAGTATATAGGCAGTATATGGGATGAGTTACGGATTTAATCTCTAAACTTAAAAAAAAAAACAAGTAAGAGTGTTGCGGTCGAGTGCCCCGACAGCAAAATACCCTGTTCCAAGTAATGTGGATCCTATAGCTTTGAACTCCTTTTATTTTAAAATTTATTTGAATAATTGGGGAGGCGCACTTGCATATCTTCGGTGTTTTTGAACAGAATAGAATAAATATTCAATCATTAGGTTCAAACTTAAAAATTTTAGCTCTGACAGTTTTTCGCGGTTAGAAAGAGAAGGAGGAGGTACGATATACACCTACATACATGCAAAAATTTGTGGCTCTACCTCTTATAGTCTGTGAGATCCACGCGTTTATACAGAGAGAAAGACAGTTTTTCGCTGAAAAAAGAAATAGGAGGAGGAATTTTTCAAATCTAAAATAAACTCGATGTGGGTACAGTATACACCTACATACATGCCAAGAATTGTGGCTCTATGTGTTACAGTCTCTGAGATCGACGCGTTCATACAGACAGACAGACGGACAGACGGACGGACGGACAGACGGACATGGCTAAATCGACTCGGCAGTTGATGCTGATCAAGAATATATATACTTTATGGGGTCGGAAGTGCTTCCTTCTGGCTGTTACATACATTTGCACAACTTCATGATCCCCTTTTTCCCATTTTTAATGAGAACAGGGTATAAAAATAGAGAAAAGCTAACTTCGTTGAGACCGAAGTTTATATACCCTTGGAGCATGATATATTCCTGTCAGTATTTTATATGGCAGCTATACGATATACAAATTCATCTGATTTTGATCAAACTCTCCAAAATTATGTTGAAACAGATTATATTCATAACTGGAACGTATAAAGACGCTACCACTGAAAACAAAAAAGTTTTTCTGACCAAAACAAATTTTTTGACCGATCGTTCCTATGGCAGCTATATGCTATAGTTATCCGATTTGGATCAAGCTTCACAGAAATAAGTAAAGATCAGTAACGAGTTTGGGAGCGATAGCATTAAAAACAAAAAAGTTTTTCATACCAAGACTTTTTTCAGATCTATCTTTTGTATGGCAGCTATACTATATAGTTGTCCGATTTTTTGGAAGCATAGGAAACTTATAAATACGAGGATTGGGAGCGATAGCATTGAAAACAAAAAAGTTTTTCTCACTAATACTAGTTTTTTAACCGATCGTTCCTTTGGCAGCATGACAGCTATAGCCATACAGCTATATGCTATAGTCATCCGATCCGGCCGGTTCCGACAAATGTGCAGCGTATTTGTACCAAAAGACTTCGTGCAAAAGTTGGTTACGATAGCTTCAAAACTGACGGAGGAGATAGCATAGAAACTGACGGACGGACAGACGGACGGACTTTATCGCTCTGGTCACAGATGCTTCCTTCTATGCGTTACAAACATCCGGACATTTTTAATATACCCTCTCCAAGCGTATAAAAATTGGGAAAAATTGGCCGTTTTGATATGATTCTATTGCTGAATTTTTGAGAATTTTATCCATCTAAAAACCAAGTTAAAATTGTTGTCGTTGTGTGTTGCAAGCACTAAAGTACCCATAAAACGCGAACCGAGGCTTCATTTGAAAAACTGGGTATGAGGTGCCTTTGAGGGTCTTGTGCTGGATTTTTAAAAAAGTTTGATTTTGTCGAAGTGTGTTACGACTTCGGGGGAGTGATTCACTTATTTGTTTATAACTTGAGAACCGCTCATCCGATCTTTATCATTTTTTCGGCAAATCGATACATATTGCTAATGACTAACTATCTCTAGAAGGTACAAATCATCTATCTACAAAACTGTGGGAGATATGACGTTTTTTCAAAATTCCGGGGGCGGGCAAAAATTTGAAATAAACTTGATCCGCCTGCAAGTATAAAAAGCATTTGTCCCATAAATGTCAAACCTCTATCTCTTACCATCTCTGAGATTTGTTTGTTCATACGGACGGACGGACAGACGGACAGATAGACGGACATGGCTATATCGACGCGGCTGTTGATGCTGATCAAGAATATATATACACTTTATAGGGTCGGAAATGATTCCTTCTCCCTGTTACATACTTTTGCACAAACTTCATATACTCTATGTACCTTTGGTACAGAGTATTAAAATTGATACCTTGCAACTTTAGCTGCTGTACGGTAACGCGAGAACGGCGAACGAAAATATAAGCTGAAGAATTGCATTAATTCAATAAATGCCACACGCACGACAGATGGCAATCGACGATTAAGGGAAGAAGCAAATCCATAATGAAACACCTACATTGCACCCGCCTTGGATGCGATTTGACCTTTCTAAATCAGAAGATATACGTAGGCAAGATTATACGTGTGACCGACGGTGTGGTTGAAAATAACATTGGGACACGCATTGTTCGATTCAAGCAATTGGGGGAATGGTTGACTTGGCGTCAGTTCTCTGCAGGCTGCAGCCGCAACTTCCCTGTTTCCCATTGTGAGATTGATGGCCAAGTCCTTTTGCTCCTTCATAAAAGCCAATCAAATTTCGCTCTGGACATCTGTTCGAGGCTTTCGCCTTTATAATTAATTTTAATTAAAACAATATCGGAAGAATAATAAAATTTACCAACATTTGAGCGGCTTCTCGTCATTACTTTGGCGTCGGCGTTGTCACTTTATTCAACTCAGATGGGCAGCAATCGATTTACAAATTGCACAATAATGAAGCAAAAGATCAACCAAAACGAGAGCGTAAGTTAAATTACTCATGAAAAACCATGTTTAACAGTGTCCCTGCGTTCCTTAGTATGACCATCGAAAAAGTATGCAACATTTTTTTTAGGGTGGAGGGGTGGTAGCAAGGGGCTGTGGTTCACTTTTTTGCTCATAACTTGAGAACCGTTCATCCGATCTTTATCATTTCTTTGGCAAATCGATTAACTAACTACCTCTAGAAGGTACGAATTGTCTATCTTTAAAACTGTAGGAGATATAACGTTTTTTTGTTTCAAACGTTTCAAATTGCGGGGGCGGGAGGGGGCGTGGCCAAAATTTGAAACAAACTTGATCTGCGTGCAGATAAAAGAAGCATTTGTCCCATACATGTCAAACCTCTATCTCTTACCATCTCTGAGATCTAGGTGTTCATACAGACAGACGGACGGACGGACGGACAGACGGACAAGTCTATATCGTCTCGGCTGTTGATGCTGATCAAGAATATATATACTTTATATGGTCGGAAATGATTCCTTCTGCCTGTTACATACATTTGCACGACTTTAGTATACCCTTTTATACTCTACGATTTTGACGCGAAAATAATATCTATTACACCTTATAATTTTCCTATGGGTTAAATTGTTTAAAATTTTGCCTATAATCAAATAGGGCGATTTTTATGAGTGAAATCCAGTATATTGTACCATTTGCATTATGTAAATCTACATATTTTAGTGTCACGAATGAAAATTTGTTCTTTTACCCCATTTCTATGAAAACATAACTAAAATGTATTTAAAAAAAATTTTTTTTTTTTTAAATGTTCGGTATTCACTCTGAGACTTGTCTCTTTATTGTCTTAGATACCATTAATTCTTAGTGAAAATTGCATATTTAAGAACAAACAGAAGAATATACTCATATGCTTTTTAGATTTACCAACGGGTACCAACCCCCGAACCGAATATTCTCCAGAATTTCAGAGGTTGCAGCCTTGGTTTACATTGATACCACTCAGAACTTTGTTTAACATCCTTTCTTGTCATTCCTTAATTAAAAACTTGTATTTGCTTCCTAATGCTGTGAGATGAACAGCAGCTGGTCAGAGTTCGGTCTAGCTGGCCTTTGATTGTACATTTTTGTATTTTGTAATTTAAATGTTTAATTAAACGTTGTTAAACTCACCAATATATGAATAAAATGTATAGCAAACATATACAAAATTCAACCTCTATCAACTTGCGCTGTTTGCATATTAACATTAATTTCAACCTTCTGTAAATAAATTTATGTCAAACCAATTTAATACTTCTTCCCCTGAGTAATGTGTAAATCGGTCCATGTCACAGATACTATTTTAAAAACATTCGCATCCTGTATGCTTATTATGCCATTATAAGCTGGACATTGTGATGTGCTTAATTCTGCTCTAATTAGCCAATTGCCCATCAAAAGCAATTAAGTTGCTGATTCACTTCCCACTCCTTTTCAGCTTTCGGCAAGTACTTCAACAGCTGTCAATAGAAACCCACATCAAACAGCAGCTGACCAGGACCAGCTTCCCTCCACACCCACTCACCAAACTGTCTGTTATTTTATGCGGTTTGCTTGTTTCTTGTGATTTAATGAACTCATTAACATAATCTTAACATCCCATCAACTCTTCAACAAGCTAAACTTACATCAGACACGCATGTGTGTCTCCGGTCTTGTCCTTGTGTATGTGAATGTGTGTGTGGGGGGAGGGAGGAGAAGGTGACCTGGACGAATACACTGCATGTGTGTGCGTGGCTAGCAACAAGTTGCATGCCGTAGACGCGGTGAGTTATACTTGGGGAAATTCCGTCCATGTAACCATGTAATTAATACATAGCAGGCCGAATCAATACATAAATGCGTATAACCGACAGACATGTCAGCCCCTAAAACAGGATGGAATTTCATACCAATTAGACCATGTCAGATAAACCACAAATGAAGATGCATGGGCTGCAGCCTACACATACTTACCATGTGGGGACTTTTCGCTTTAAAGCCCTTACGCGTCCCCGCTAAATATATTGTACAATCTCAAATCTCTGTAAATCACATGAAAAACGAATTAAAACTCAAGCACATTAAGTTAATATCTTTGGCCTGCAGTGAAAGCGAAAGAAGATGAAGAAACAGGGCTAATAAATTTCATAATCTATATTAAAAACCGCTGGCCCGTCCCACTCAACGTCACGTATCCTGGCAACCAGGTGGGGCACCGTGGTACATTTTTTTATCTCGATACACAAAAAGAAAAAATCGTGGTAAAATTCACCAACCGCTAAGATTTTGTCCAAAAGTATTTCCAGTTAAAACAAGATTTTTTTGATTTTCTTTTTATAAAGTTAGTTTAAATTTCAGCTCGAGAGGCAAGAAATGGCTAAAAGTGTTAGGCTTTTTGCTTATACCAACATTATAAAAAAAATGTATACAAAAAATGTCCATACAGTTGGTTTGATCTGGCTCAGGAAGCATTTCCCACTGTGCCGCCATAATCGGTGCGACTCTTCTAATGAAAAATATATGAAAATTTACTTGTATACGAGTGCACACTGCTGCTCATACTTATTTATGTCTGTATGTAAATGGCAGCTGGCAAAGGGCAAGAATCAGCAGCGACAACAGCTTGTTGAATACAATTATGGATGAAGCGCAGTGGCGTCCCCTCCTGGCCGTAGTAACTGTAACAGCAACACAAGTGCCACGTTAACAGGCTGCAACAGCAACAACAACAACAACTTGGCCCTTTTTATTGCCCGGGTCCCGGGCGGACGTTAAGTGGTGAGCCATAGCCGAGTCCTTCGCTCCAAAGGCCAAAGTGCTGCAGCGAGTTCATATTTAATTTCTTGCGCGAGCGGCTGAGATATGAGGTGCAGGTGTGCGTGTGCGGGAGGCTGCTGTCGCCTTGGATCAAAGCGGCGGACGACTCGTCGTCGCTTATGAAAAATTACCAGCATAAAAGGACTCTCGAGGAGTTGGAGACAAGCATGCCTGAAATGAGTGCACAGCGGGAGCGGCCGAATGGAGGAGGTGAGAGACAATAAGCGCATAAATTACCCACGAAATGTGCAGGGCAAAAAGGTGCAGAGTAACCCACACACACGCACTTACGGGAGCTGCCCGTACTTATCACAAACGTAATGAAAACGTAAATCCCTGCGTGGCATTCACAACTCAACGCAATTTCTTTTCGGTTGGCCACTGGCCTGGGCTTACGCTTACCCCCGGCTTGGCAGCACACACATCCTGTGGCCTGTCCATAGACACACGCACACACACAGGACGAGTTTCATTCTCTGCGCATTTCTGGTTTCGAGAGATCTGCCCGGCGCCACCTCACTGAGCCCGTGGAATTTATGGTAGTTGTTCGCGGCCAGCGCCCCAACGCCTCCTTCGGGCTGCCAGCGTAATATTTTTATAAGTAGGCGAGGGTTTTGCCGCTTTGCTTTGCTTAAATATGCCGAAGAAAATCTTGCCAACTCATAAAGAAACTCGACTGCTTCTTTTTTCTTCTTTTTCGCAACGGAAATTACATATTTCTATGTTAATTTTCAGAAATAGAAATAGTGCAGATGCTTCCCAACCCACGCCCGGCCCTGCAAATCGCTTTTCGCTGTCATGGGGTAAATTTCCGCAATGCTGCCGACCTCAAAATTGTCGGGAAACTTCGCCTAATTAGAAAATCACAGCGCCCAGCCACCGTGATGCCACGCTCCTGCCGCTTCCGTTATAAGTCCAAGTTGAGTTGGCTGCACTGTGCGGCTGCTAATGGGTAACAGGTAACAGTTACCAGGTAAAGCTACAACAAACGAACAAAAACAACGCAAACCAATTTGGCATGCACAGCACGCGGTAAGTGGGAGGAGGAGGAGGGTTTTGTGGCTATAGTTATGCAGGCAGATTGTTGCAATACTCGTGGTTATTTTTATTATTTGTATTCCACAGGTTGCAATGCAATTAGCGCATAACATGGAGAAGCTACCCATTTGCCTTAACAATTTGTTAATGAAATAAGTATGTTCAGTCCATGACGACAGGTATGTACAGTCAGGGACATAAAAATAAGACAAATTTGTAAAAGGGCTGTTAGGTCGTAACCAGAGGTGCCCAGAATGAGCTTACGACCGCGTGGACACCAATACTTATGAACAAAATAGTTGTCGAACCGCAAGAAATAGAAAGAGAAACCCGAAATTATTCGCAGCCAACAACATAACCTTCGGTCAGAGAGAAAGAAAAGGGAGACACATATAAAGTTTTTGCTGTACTACGTTTAGCAGGGTTTTAAAAGAAGTGAGCGCGAATATGTGACTGTGTCTCTCTCTAACACACAGTGAAGCATGACTTCGGCAAGCAATCGGCGTGCATTGGCGAGTATGTTTGTGCCCCAGTGGCTTTGGCTGGGGAACTTTCACGAACAGCCATAAGCCATGCGTGTTTGCGTAAAACAACTACGAATGTGTGCAATGTGCTTGGGCAACCCGGGTCAAACCAAAAATGAAAAATATTTTTAAGACTTTAATTTTTGCTTTGATTTTCTGCTCTGCCACTGCCGAGAATTCGGGTATTAATAAACGTTTTGAATAGCTATATTCGCTGAAAGCTTTCTTATAAAAAAAATATGCTTGAGTTTTACCAAAAACTATCTTAACGATATCAGAATTCATGAACCAAGCTTCGAACCAAAACCTTAGGTTCGATAAGTCAAGGAACCGGTCCGAAAAGTGAACCTAAATTCTCAAAGTGGTTTGAACCCCCGAACCGAACCTTTTTTTTGCTCAATTCAAAACAAGTTTTCACATTAAGGTTCACTTGAACAGAAATGGATAACACAAGTACTTTTTTGTTCAAAGATTATCATGATATTATAATGAGTATCTAAAAATGTGGGATGCAACATTTTCAAAAAGACTGGTCTCGCGTTTTTCTATAACAAAATACAAAAGTTTAGCTAAGCCCGACTATTTTTGAGAAAAAAAGAACAATTTAACCAAATTACGTAAAAGTACCCCAAAACTAAGTTCCAGCTTTGCAGTCTAGTTGTTGCTCAGAACCGAAACTGCACCGGTGGAACGCTTAAGTTTGTTTACCGAACAAAAAATTTCAAATATCGGTTCCGGTTCTGGCTCTGATTCTGAGTTTTAGTCGGTTCCGGCTCTGGTTCTGGTTTAATTTTCTGATTGCAGCTGCCAAGTGCAACCCCTGATCGAAAGCAATATAATTCTTGAAAACCTAAGCCTCGAAGGGCGCCATTGCTATCGATTGAAGCGTGAATGTAGTTCTCAGTCATATAAAATATAAGAAAATATTTGCTTCTCTTACTCTCTTGGCTTATGGGCTTCTAATTTTCATACAAGAGAAAGGGACCTACAGCTAAACGCTGAATGCGAACTGCAAAGTTTGAGAAACTTTTTTATAGCTGTCACTAATAGCTGGTGAAAATGACCCGTTGTGCAAAAGCTTTTAAACAAAAACAACCGACTTCGATATACCCGTTACTCATGAAAAAAACATGTTTAACAGTGTTCCCGCGTTCCTTAGTGTGACCATCCGAAAAGTATGCAACATTTTTGTTGGTAGGCGGAGGGCTTGGTTCCTTTTTTGCTCATAACTTGAGAACCGTTCATCCGATCTTTATCATTTCTTCGGCAAATCGATTCATTTTGCTAATTACTAACTATCTCTAGAAGGTACGAATCGTCTATCTTTAAAACTGTGGGAGATATAACGTTTTTTCCAAATTGCGGGGGCGGGAGGGGGCGTGGCCAAAATTTGAAACAAACTTGATCTGCGTGCAGATAAAAGAAGCATTTGTCCCATACATGTCAAACCTCTATCTCTTACCATCTCTGAGATCTGGGTGTTCATACAGACAGACGGACGGACGGACGGACGGACGGACAGACGGACAAGGCTAAATCGACTCGGCTGTTGATGCTGATCAAGAATATATATACTTTATAGGGTCGGAAATGATTCCTTCTCCCTGTTACATACATTTGCACAACTTTAGTATACCCTTTTTACTCTACGAGTAACGGGTATAAAAACAGTGGCGGAAAGTTTCCGCGGCTGAATTTATTTTCTGTGTTCTGAGACACGCTAAATAAATGCCCAATTGGCCTATCGATAGTTGACGTATCGATAGCAGTGTGGGTCGTGAGTGGATTGAATGAACAGCTGATGCCATTGGCGGAATTGGCTGCAGCTCTTTATTTTGACATCATAAATCGACAATGGAGGAAAAAAAACCGGCAGAAGGAAACGGACGGAAAGTTTCAACCGCGAGGAAACTATAAGCTAAGGGCCACAAATGAAGGGACGTACTGAAAACAGTCTCCAATGCCAACGTCCGACGCTTGGAGACATCGCGGCCGGTTGGCAGGCCAAACAGCAGGTGATGACCATACCCAACCCGTTCATCATTTTTACCACCTCCACCGCGAAAACTGTGTCGGCCACGTCCGGCTTCTCCTTGTTGGAGGTCAAAAATGAACCCAATGCAGACCAGCTGAAAATGGAGTTGGATAGCGGTGCGACTGCCGTGAGCAGCAGTGCCAGCTGGGTGTGGGCGTGTCTGTCAAACGTGAACCCGAGGAGGAGGATTTTGAATTTACGGCAAATAAAACAACAATTTTTTATGAAAACTGAAAATATATTTTCTAATCTCTAGCGTAGCGTTTCACTTGAGAGCCAAAATGGTGGCATAGCACAAATCCATGATTTGCAGATACTCCAAGCCGCCTTCCTGCAGACGATAGCAGCATTTCTGCAAAGAAATGCACAGTCAAACAACTATCAACCCCCATCTTGTCGCGTATCTTGGCATCCGTCAGGGCCGCATGATGCATTATGTACTCCACAAACTGCTCCATCTGACCCACACTGTAGGCCGATTAGCCAATATCTTGTACAAACTTCTCCAAACAATTATTGTTGCCCAAACGGCAAACATGCAAATAATCCTCCAAGTAGTAGCCCGACATCACGAACAGATCGGCCTTGTTGTGTCTCAAACGGGCAATAATTGGATCCTCGCCCAACACCTTGAACCGAAATTTGGTGCAACGCGATGGCATCAACAGATCTGTGTTCCTGTTGCGCAGCATACAACTTGGTAAATCTTTTAAATTTTGTTTGTAAACAAATCAAAACAGCTGACCACCAGTGTGGCCGTTTCTGTATTTGGCCTCTTTGGCGTATATATGGGCACACTAAAAATTTATGTGGATGCTAAATTTATAAAGTGCAATTTAGCGTGCTAAATTTTCCGCGCTTCTCAGAACAGGCCTTAAAAAAAATTAACGTTTTTATTTGTTAATATTATTAAAAATTACTTATCTCTATCTTGTGGGGACAGAGGTAATTAAACAGGAATCAATCCGTATTTACATTAGGTACCGAAAAGACCGACCGAAGAAAACAGAAAACGATAGCTCCACAATATCTTGACATATTATTGTCGAAGAAAATGATGATTAATAGTGAGTCCAGCTTCCAGATTTTGAAATCACTTTAAAAATTCGTTTTGGCATTGAGACCATGACCTTTTAAACTCTAAGTAGGAATTTTGGCCCATTTATTGACTACAGCAATTCTGAGCTCTTCCACCGATTCAATTTGCTATGACCAGCTTATACACGTTGTGCCCAGTTACCCCACATGTTCTCTACAGATTTAGATCTGGGGAACGTGCTGGCCACTTCATAACATCGATCTGCTTCTCCTTAAACCAATTAACGCTGAGTCGTGATACATGTATGGCAGCGTTATCCTGATAAAAATGGTGTGAAGTAGGTTGCTGATCCAAAAAGTTTAATTATACTTCATCCAACATGGTTAAATACTTTTCCGAGTTCTTACGCCCATTCACACATATGGGGGTCCTTCAAAGTAACTAAAACCAGCCCATATCATTAACGAACCTTCTCCAAAGTTCCGCTTAGTAGAAAAAGGATTCGGTCTTCTTCAAATCGTGCCAATAATTACTAAAACCAACTGGACCGTCAAGGTTGAATTTTTCTCGTCTAAAAATATTACCTCTTTTTCCATTGTTCGGTAACCCATGACATTTGTGGTTCGGCATTAAGCTGGTTTAGACTTAATTTTTTTCAAATTAGCCGATTACTTCCACATAAAATACGCACATAAAACGACGCTTAGTAACGGGTAATTGTAAGTCAGCTCTCATTTGCGATGCAATTGCATTTTTTTGTAAGCCAGCCCGAATTATAACGGATTTTTAAACGAGAAGAAATCATTTGAATTTTATTTTTGATCGATTTGTATTATATTTCTGCTTAAAATTGATTACACTATCCACTGCAGATGGAGATCTTTTCAATTTAACTGCAATTTGCCTATTAGACATGCCAGTATCCTTGTTAGCAAGGATTTTGGCTGTTTCTTCAGATGATAATGATTTTTCCTTTCTCATATCAATATTGAGGGAAATTTTTCAGTAGGATATAATTGGAATCTGTTTAGAGTTGTTGGTTAGCGACCTTTCTAATTGTAGAATTTGATTCTTGGTGGCTCGAGGTCAAGAAGAAATAACTCAGTTTGTGTTTGTTTCCAATATATTTCGGATGCACATCGGCATCCGTCTTCAGGGACACTACAAAGAACAATTCACCAATTATAACAAAACATTTGTAACAAAATCTTTGGACATTTTTAACATACATTATTTAACACGTCTGTACCGCCTAACGTGGAGTTCAATACTAAGCTAATGTCTGTCAGTTATCGGTGTCTGCTTTAAAGTTAATACTTTTCTCTGTTGTTCTGTCTATGATGTTCAACATTTCAAGAGTGAAACGCTTTTCGTAGTTGCTCTCTTGTTGTAAGATTATGGTCTCTTTGAAATTCGGTGAATGTCCGCTCTCCATACAGTGTGTCGCCAGTGCAGTTTTCTGTATGGTCGTTTGGTGTCGGAGTTTGTAATCGGATTTATGTTTCGATATCCTCGTTTTAAGTTTGACTTTGTTGTTCCTATGTATATTTTATTGCACGCGTTTATTGGATTTGTCAAAAAAGTCTTGCGGTATTTTTATTGAATTTTCAATTGTTCATAAAATTGGTTATAATAATGCGATTTAAGTCAAATATGCGCCGTTTTGTTCGATGACGAGTTCCCAACGAGATGCCAACTTCATAATGCCCCTCTTATAGAAGCTCGCTTCCCTATTGGCAAAAAACTCGGAGGGCCAATTTTCACAGGACTCTCTTGTGGCCAACTTCCGACTACCAAGCTCGTTCGCCATGGACAGAAATAGGTGGTAATCACTTGGTGCGAGATCCGGACTATACGGTGGATGCAAAAAGAACCTCCCATCCGAGCTCCCGGAGCTTCTGGCGCGTCACCAAAGATGTGTGTGGCCTGGCGTTGTCCTGATGGAAGACAATTCGGCCTCTGTTGATCAAAGATGGCCTCTTCTGCATGAGTGCTGCATTCAAGCGGTCCAGTTGTTGGCAGTACAGGTCCGAATTGAGCGTTTGGCCATAGGGGAGCAGCTCATAGTGGATGATTCCCTGCCAATCCCACCAAACACACAGAAGAACCTTCCTGGCCGTCAATCCAGGCTTGGCCACCGTCTGGGCAGCTTCACCGCTTTTCGACCACGACCGTTTGCGCTTCACGTTGTCGTAAGTGACCCACTTTTCATCGCCAGTCACCATCCGCTTCAAAAACGGGTCGATTTTGTTGCGATTCAGAAGCGATTCGCATGCATCCATACGGGCAAAAATGTTTTTTTGCGTCAAGTCGTGTGGCACCCATACATCGAGCTTCTTTTTGAATCCAAGCTTCTTCAAATGGTTTATAACGGTTTGATGACTCATGCCCAGCTCTTGGCCGATGCTACGGCTGCTACTATGCCGGTCTCTTTCGATCAATTCAGCGATTTTATCGCAATTTTCGACGACAGGCCTTCCGGACCGTGGCGCATCTTCGATCACCTCTGCACCAGAACGAAAACGTTGAAACCATCGTTGTGCGGTGGAAATGGAAACTGTATCGGGTCCATAAACTGCACAAATTTTATTGGCAGCATGAGATGCATTTTTGCCTTTATCGTAGTAGTACTGTAAAATATGCCGTATTTTCTCTTTATTTTGCTCCATGTTTGCGACGCTATAACTCACGAACGACTAAAAACAAACAACAATAAATCAAACATGCGTTAGCGCGTGAAAAGATCAAAAAGCTCTAGCGTGAACCGATGCGACAAATACAACTAGAACTACGCGCTTGCAAAGACAAGCTTACGGAAATACAGGGTTGCCCATATTCGACCGGACCCATTTTTTTTTTTTTAATCAAAGAAAAATAAAAATTTGGCGGGTGGCAATCTTAATCATTTAATTTGTTCCAAGTAGATTTGTTTACATCAATTTTTGAATATGATATCTCTCAAATGGCCGCCTCTGGCGTTGATGGCGTATTAGTGCCCTTTTTGCAGCATTTTCCATCGATTTCGCCAACATTTCGCCAAAATACTACGGTCATTTGGCTTGTTACGTAAATTGATTAAATACCACAAGAAGAAGCAGGGGCGTCATCGGGCGAACGCGGTCCAGTCCAAATGACCACTTTTCGACATCAATGGCGTAAATAGAAAATCGATTGTTTGCGATTCTTTTGGACTTTGTTGAAACCAGAACAGCTAATACGGGAAAATTGGCATAAAATTTATTGTTGATGGTAACAGCATGCATTAAGAAAACGGCCCACGACCGTTTTCGCACTAACGCCGGACCAAATGACTTTTCCGTCGAGAACCTAATTCCTGCGGTTTTGCCGAACAAAAATTAAATATTGTTAATTTTATAAACAATTTCAAAATCGTCAAAAACGGAAAAATGAAAAAGGGTTTTTAAAAACACGATATCTCAGGTTTGGTTTATCGGACAGGTATCATATTGATACTGGTGAAAGGTATTTACTGTAGCTACCAAATAATAGTTTTATAGATTTTAAATATTTAATAATATTAGTAACTTCTTGTTGCTAAAAATTATTTATAATTTTTTCTCAGTGTTAACCGCCATGATATAGCTTCTAAGCCTCAACAATGTATTATCCTAAGCAACTTAAATTTTGGTGTTTCAAAAGATGGAGACTTTTTATATTTTAAAAGTTGTGAATTTTTGGAGTTATAAATAAATAAAGTTGCCCTTGAAGAATACGTTGCACACTCAGTCAGTTTCAAGGCTTTGACTGAAACTTGCGCAAGTGGGCTTTATATATATCAAGCTTTTCAAAAATGTCAACATCACACAGATGGACGTCTATTTCCTATAGCTGCCATACGAATGCTATGATTAATTGCATTTTGTTGTGGATTAGGTGACCAGAGTTTTGAAAGTATATTATACCACAACCAAATTCAGCATTTCTATGGCAGCTATATATAGATGTCCGATCTGTGTGATGTTGGCAACTTTGGAAAAGCTGTAAATATAAAGCACAATTTGCCAAGTTTCAATCACATGACTTTAAAACTGACTACGTGAGAAATTTTTATTTAAGGGCATCTTTTTATTTTTGTTTATAACTTCAAAAATTCATATACTTTTAAACCATAAAAGTCTCCATCTTTTTGAAAACACCAAAATTTAAGTTATATTTAGGGCAATTAATTGCTCATAGTTAGCATATCATGGTGGTTGATACTTAGAAAAAATTATAAATAATTTTAGCAGCAATCACCAATATCATTAAATAATTTAAAAGTCTATAAAATTATAATTTGGTAGATACAGTAAAATACTTTTTACCAATATATCTGAGACCTGTCCGATAAAAACCAAACCTGAGATATGTGTTTTTAAAAGCCTTTTTCCATTTTTTTCGTTTTTGACTTTTTTTGAAATTGTTTATAAAATTACCACAAAATTTTTGTACAAAACCGCATATCACGCTAGATGGGCATGTCGAGATTAATGTCGAATTTTTTATTAAAATGAAAAATAAAAATTTTCTTTAATTTCGGTTTATCAAAGAATGACCCAAATACGGCACAATTTTGCTTATTTACGGTACCCATTTAATGAGAAATGGGGCTTCATCGGACATGATAATTTTGTTCCAAAATTGCTCGTCATCTTCTTGCCATTTTCGATGACTCTTTGGGCCCATTCCAATCGGTGAGGCTTGTCCGGAGGCAACAATCTTTGCGTCAATTGAATTTTTGTACGGGAACAAAATGCAAATTAACGCGAATAATCCGTTGTAAAGTGGACCGAGCCATGCCCAACTACTGAGAACGGCGTTTTTGGGATGTTCTTGGGGACCTCTCAACACTGGCTCGTACGGCAGCGATATTCTCGTCCGATCGCCTTGGTCGACTTTTATTTGGCCTCTTCGGATTAGAAAGAGCCTCACCAGTCCGAAAATTTTTTCGTATAAACGCTTAATGGTGTTCTTAGAAGGCGCACTTTTCACATTTTTTTAATTTTTTAAAATCACGTTAGTTTTCACAATTGACTTGTTCTGTTGAATGTAAATTTCAACTATTTCAGAGCGCTCGCGTGGCGTGTATTGTTCCATGGTAAAAATCTGCTTGGTTTGACGCTTCAAACGCGGTATGTCATTAAGCGATCGACATCTCTTCAAAGTTATGGCGTTGCCAGATGGGTCCGTCGAATATGGGCAACCTGTAGCTTATTCTTCGGGTATTTGGAGTAATCGTATATGTAGGTGTATACGGTATCCAAAACAAGTTTGCTCCAGATTGGGCAAATTCCTTCTCCTCCTTCTTCTAACCGCGAAAAACTGTCAGATGTACAATTTTTAAGCTTGAACCTAGTGACTTGATATATATTCAGTAAGGCCCTATATCTGTCTATTCTGTATACCACCATAAGATCCGAACAAAAACACGTATTTTTTGGCTTTGGTTCCATATTTGTGTACAAGTTTAAATTAAAGAATTGATATTTATTTTGTCCTGTTCATTTTTCCATTTCCATTTTTGTATGTCCATGACTGTTTGTGTTTGTGTGTGTGTGTGTGTAGGAAACATGCGTCATTTGTTAAACATTAAGTAGGGCAGTGACTGGGGACAATGTTAGGCAACGCAAATTTTTGTTGCATCGTCGTTACCGAAAAATTGATGTTGCCGTGACCAAACAACCGACTGTGGTCAATGGCCATTTCAACTTGACATTAACGCGTTAATTGCATTTTCATGTTGTTCGCTTTCTCTCTGTGTGTGTGTGTGTGTGTGTGTGTGTGTGTGTGTGTGTGTGTGTGGTCAGTTATTTGTGCTGGGTGCCTGCTAATAGCCGCACACTTGTTAGCCAACGAAAGATGTCAGCCAGCGAGGCGCATAATGCGTTAATGAAGCGCGCTAGCACCCCACATTGCCACAATCCGTCTAATGGCCTAATAAGCC
>JAEIFU010003456.1:0-28261 GCA_018904235.1 Lordiphosa stackelbergi | reverse complement strand
ATATATATTTTATTTGGTGCTACTAGCACATAACCCGTCGCGCTTCGCTGCGCCTTTGACAGTATAGAACTAATATCAGCCCACATTCTTTCCCCATCCCACCCAAATCACAACCACTTACCGCCCTCATCCCACCCACTTCCCATTCACCCACGCAATCCCACCCACGTACCACCTAACTACCACTCACATCCCGCCCATATCCCATCCACTTCCCAACATCTTCCCTGTCCCGAGTTTTAAGTCCATCAGATAAAAAATGTATATTTTGCATCATGAATTTTCCGGACATTTTTACTCCCGGGGTCGGATTTCCCATCATTGGAAAATCACACTTTAAATTATTTCGCATTTGATTCTTACGAACCGAGTCTCAAGTCAATCGGATGAAAAATAGTTATTTTCCCTGTAGAATTTTCTTGGAATTTGCCTGGGGGCGGAATTTCCGTCATTGGAAAATCATGCTTCAAATTAATTCGTATTTTATCGTTCCAAACCGAGTTTTAAGCCAATCGGATGAATAAACGTTCTTTTGCATGCATTTTCTGTGCATTTTCACTCGCGGAGATCAGATTTTCCGACATTGGAAAATCATATTTTAAATTGCATTCATTGAAACCGAGCTTCAAGCCAATCGGATGAATTTTCCGGAAATTTTCCGACCATCGGGTCAAATTTACCGACATTGGAAAGTCACATTTCAAATAAATTCGTATTATATCTTTACAAACCGAATTTTTAGCCGACCGGATGAGAAATAGATACATTTCATGCAGAATTTTCCCGTCATTTCACTCCTGGGAGCGGATTTTCCGACATTGAAAAATCACATTTTAAATTATTTCGTATTCTGTCCTTACAAACCGAGTTTCAAGCCAATCGTATGAAAAATAGTTTTTATGCTGAATTTTCCGACCTTTGGGTCAAATTTTCCAACATCAGAAAATCATATTTCAAACTATTTCGTATTCCATCCTTACAAACCGAGGTTGAAGCCAATCGGAAGAAAAATAGTTTTTTGAATGCAGAATTTTCCGTCCATTTTCCTCGTGGGCTCCGTCTTAGTACGCACCTTCACCACTAACAGAACTCCTGTCCAAATTACAGCCCTCTATCTCTTACCGTTTAGGCTGTGCGATGATTGCCAATGAGTCAGTGAATCAGTCAGTCAGTCAGTCAGTACACTCTTCTTTTTATAGATATAGAGCGCGGCCAAAAGTGAGATAGTATTGGCAAAGTCCAATATAATCTCTAAGATGCCGAACGCCCATACAATGGTTTTGCAATATGCAGCTGTTTTTTTTTGGTGGCGCCGAAAATCGCGCTCTCTCCGCTCACACAAAGTTGAGAGCGTAAAAATCTAAAACAGCGATGGCCAGCGAGAGCGAGGCCAAAAAGTGAGAGTGTATAAGTGTGCGAAAATAAAGCTCCGTGAATCTGCTTCGACGTAATCGCTTCGAACTCTGTCGAGCGAATGACGCCTTTCTGCTCTTTTGGTCTCAGCTTCGGCAAGCGCTCGGGTCGTGTACATGTGAATAGCGAAATGTTTTCGGCCCCTGGGAGGAAGCAAGGGCTATCGCTAGTAGAGAGATATTAAAATTCCATTCAAACAATTCAGCATTTATTTGAGCATCTTTATCTTTATAATAGATTACGCCTTATTAAAAAAAAACAAAACAAAAAATTATTTGCTGTCTGCAGGCTTCATAATTATAAATGGTCTGCCACGCAATTGGAAATGGCCAGCGTGGCGAGAGGGTAGAGAGTCAGCCGCCCATGTCAGCAGTCGTGGGTTCGAATCATGGCCTGACGCAAGCGAAGATTTTTTTTTTTTTTTTTGTTTTCAAATTGTATTTTTAAACAAATAAAATTTTTTGTTATTCATCGATATCAAGAAAACACACTTCTAGTAAATATTTTCAGCATTTAAACGTTTTTTTCGTTTTGGAGAGCAATGGATGCTGCGTTGAGGAAATGCTTTCTTAGTACAATGTCCGATCACTATAGGAAGCTATTGTGAAATTTTGAAATTTCTGACTGTAACGGTGTTTGCTCCAGTCTGATGATCACAATTAATGTCATCACTTTATGTATATAGATTTTTAGGTTTTTTGCCTTAAAAAGATATAATGGATTATTTATGAAATTTGTTTGTCAAAATACTTTTGTCCACGATTGTAATATTTAATGAATAAAGGGATAATTTGCAAAAACTTTCTTTAAATTTCGGTTTTGGACCTGTTACTCGTAGAGTAAAAAATTAAGATTCTATAGTCGTGAAATTGTATGTAACAGGCAGAAGGAATCATTTCCGATAAAATAAAAATCACTTTCCGATCAAAAAATGCTTAATAATTTTTATAATCTTTAAAATATTGAGTTCAAATTTAAAACTTTCATGTATATTCGCAAATATCTACAATCCCTAAAATTTTTCATCAATATCAAATATCACAGGTAGCACTTTTCTTTTTATGGACCCTCAAAGTTGTTGAAATTGGGTGTGACAAAAAAAAAGGTGTCATTAGTTTTGGGCAAACAGCTCATTCAGTTTTGGTGATATGCAAACTGTCTTCAGCAAAGTTGTACCTAACAGTCCGCAGAATAAATTTGTCCTACAAAGGTTTTTAAAAAACTCTTGTTTTTCCGGGAAGTATTTACAAAATTTTTTTTTTCGAGTATAACATTAAAAAATCAGAAATTTTCGCATACCTTCTTTGGCAAAAGTGAAGCTTTTGAAATACCAACAACTACAATATTTAGGCTAATATGATCTCAAATTGTTAAAAAATGTATAAGATTGTTAAAATATTTTATACCAAAAAAAATTTGGCAACATTTTTGCTGATAAATTAAATGTCGCCTCCGCGCGGCGATATGTCGTCTATGAAGCGGCGGAGATATGACGCTTCAAAACGACATACCTCCGCGCGGGGATATGTCGTTTGAAACGCGGCGGAGATAGATATGTCGTCGGAGCTATGTTACCCTGTTTTGCTGTTTCGTGTTCCGCTGCTACACTCGGCGAAAAAACCAACCCGATAGTGCTTGATATCGAGCCGATTTGATTTTCAAAAGTACGGTAAGACGTAATATTCTTGGATCCAAGCCGAAAATACTGAAATCAAGCGCGAATTTCTGAGACTGAAATTCTTGGTTTGAAATTAAGTCGGCTTCATATCAAGCATAGATCTTCTTGGTAGTAAGCATGTAAAGTCTCGAATTTAAGAATAATCTTCTTAAAAAGAAATGAAAAGTCTTCATCTCAAGAGGAGATGTACTTGGTTACAAGCATGGAAAGTCTCGAAACCAAGCCTAGTCTTTTTGGTTGTAAGCATAAAAAGTCTTGATATTATTTAATGGTTCCCCAAAAAAGTAATTGCGGATTTTTCAAAAGAAAGTAAATGCATTTTTAATCAAACTTAGAATGAACTTTAATCAAATATATAATTTCCATTTTGTTCGATAACCTTTTGCCATCTTCCCGGCAAATTTTGTATTCCACGCTCATAGAACTTCTGGCCTTTATCTGCAAAAACTGAACCAAGTGCGATTTTATAGCCTCATCATT
The DNA here is from genome assembly GCA_018904235.1 of Lordiphosa stackelbergi. Classification (NCBI taxonomy): domain Eukaryota; kingdom Metazoa; phylum Arthropoda; class Insecta; order Diptera; family Drosophilidae; genus Lordiphosa; species Lordiphosa stackelbergi. The sequence goes on along the minus strand of JAEIFU010003456.1, from coordinate 24,690 downwards.
GCCGAAAGTTTTACCATTTAAGGAGTTCTGCAAAGATCGAAATAAATGGTAGTCTGATGGTGCAAGGTCAGGGCTATATGGTGGATGCATCAAAACTTCCCAGCCAAGCTGTCCCAGTTTTTGCCGGGTCATCAAAGATGTGTGTGGTCTGGCGTTGTCATGATGGAAAATGACACCTTTACGATTGATCAATTCTGGCCGTTTCTCGTTGATGGCTGCATTCAATTTGTCCAGTTGTTGACAGTAAACATCCGAATTAATCGTTTGGTTCCTTGGAAGCAGCTCAAAATATACCACACCCTTCCAATCCCACCAAACAGACAGCATAACCTTCTTTTGGTGGATATCAGCCTTTGAAGTGGTTTGAGCTGGTTCACCATGCTTGGACCATGATCGTTTTCGATTAACGTTATTGTAAACAATCCATTTTCATCTCCAGTTATGATTCGCTTTAAAATGGATCGAATTCATTGCGTTTAAGATGCATATCACAAACGTTGATTCGGTTTGTTAAATGAATTTCTTTCAATTCATGTGGTACCCAAATATCAAGCTTTTTTACCAGTCCAAGACTTTGTATGTGATAATGAACGGTTGATTTTGGTATATTTAACTCTCTCTCTATCTCACGCTCAGTTACATGACGATCCAATTCGATTAATGCTTTGATTTGGTCATCATCAACTTCATTTGGCCGACCTGAACGTGGCTCATCTTTAAGTGAAAAATCTCCAGAACGGAATTTGCGAAACCAATTTTGACACTGTCTTTCTTTTAAGGCTTTATCACCATACACATCACGCAACTTTTTAGCAACTCTCTCTGCGCTTTTTCCTTTACGGAAATAATAAAGTAAAATATGACGAAAATGCTCTTTTGTGGACTCCATATTAAAAAAGGGCGCCAATCAAACAAATGTAAACAAAATTACGCGCACTTTTTTTCTAAAGCAAGCTAATAGTGACAGCTAATAACTGACAAAAGAAAGAATGCAATTACAGAGTCACAAGCAGTTAAAAATTATAAACGCCGACTATATGAAAATCCGCAATTACTTTTGGGGCCACAAAATAAAGTTGTTAAAAAATTCTTGGGGTATTTCTTTATTGAATTTTCAATTGTTCATAAAATTGGTTATAACGGCAAATATGCGCCGTTTTGTTCGATGACGAGTTCCCAACGAGATGCCAACGCAAAGTGCCCCTCTTATATTCGTTAGGAACTCGAGAGCCAATTTTCACAGGACTCTCTTGTGGCCAACTTCCGACTACCAAGCTCGTTCGCCATAGACAGAAATAGGTGGTAATCACTTGGTGCGAGATCCGGACTATACGGTGGATGCAAAAGAACCTCCCATCCGAGCTCCCGGAGCTTCTGGCGCGTCACCAAAGATGTGTGTGGCCTGGCGTTGTCCTGATGGAAGACAATTCGACCTCTGTTGATCTAAGATGGCCTCTTCCGCATGAGTGCTGCATTCAACCGGTCCAGTTGTTGGCAGTACAGGTCCGAATTGAGCGTTTGGCCATAGGGGAGCAGCTCATAGTGGATGATTCCCTGCCAATCCCACCAAACACACAGAAGAACCTTCCTGGCCGTCAATCCAGGCTTGGCCACCGTCTGGGCAGCTTCACCGCTTTCGACCACGACCGTTTGCGCTTCACGTTGTCGTAAGTGACCCACTTTTCATCGCCAGTCACCATCCGCTTCAAAAACGGGTCGATTTTGTTGCGATTCAGAAGCGATTCGCATGCATCCATACGGGCAAAAATGTTTTGCGTCAAGTCGTGTGGCACCCATACATCGAGCTTCTTTGAATCCAAGCTTCTTCAAATGGTTTACAACGGTTTGATGACTTATTCCCAGCTCTTGGACGATGCTACGGCTGCTACTATGCCGGTCTCTTTCGATCAATTCAGCGATTTTATCGCAATTTTCGACGACAGGCCTTCCGGACCGTGGCGCATCTTCGATAACCTCTGCACCAGAACGAAAACGTTGAAACCATCGTTGTGCGGTGGAAATGGAAACTGTATCGGGTCCATAAACTGCACAAATTTTATTGGCAGCATGAGATGCATTTTTGCCTTTATCGTAGTAGTACTGTAAAATATGCCATATTTTCTCTTTATTTTGCTCCATGTTTGCGACGCTATAACTCACGAACGACTAAAAACAAACAACAATAAATCAAACACGTGTTAGCGCGTGAAAAGAGCTTTCCAAAAAGCTCTAGCGTGAACCGATGCGACGAATACAACTAGAACTACGCGCTTGCAATGACAAGCTTGCGCAAATACCGCAAGACTTTTTGACAACCTTATATAGGGGTTCGAATGGACACAACAGATCACGTATATACGTAGATAACGTAGATACAAGTGATTCGCGGCGTAAAAAAGATGCTGAAGATATTAAAAAAACTTCTTGACTGGTTTTCATTGTCTGATCCTTTTCCTAACATTAACAAAATCGTATCTATTGCTACTGCAGTTGTTGGTGACGATATGATTAATTGCCATAAAGCTCGTAAAGTTGGGATTGCTTTCAGGATGAGATTGAAAAATTTCTTATCAGTCTTCGATACAGCTGGAATGCGTAAAACAACAAAGTCAGCAATTTACGATTGCTTTCAATCAGTCAATACTGAGGTTGATCGTACAAACGCTATTTACATTATTGATGGAGGATACCTACTACATCACGTTGTGCGGGAGACGAGAAGAAACCTTTCGCGTTATTTTTGATAAATATGATCAGTATCTACGCAGACATTATGGGCATACAGTGACGGTAGTATTTGACGGCTACAGTGACTCGACAAAAAATATTAAAGCTTAAGAACTACGTCGTCGAACTACAAAAACATCATCGGGTTCCGAGATTATCTCTGATGAATTTATGGAAATGTGTGCATATCATGTATGATGTGACTCTTAGAATCGCGATATCTCAAGAATGGTAACTCTTAAGAAAAAAGTTATGAAGACCATTTTTGTAGAGAATATTAAGATCTACAACTTTGGTCTGAAGTTTTTTTTGATCAAATTTACCGATTTCGAGAAAAATCTACAAAAAACCTCAAATTTTCACCTTTGATCCCGAATAACTTTTGTAGCACATTTGTAATGTTAAACCCCAGGGATTTTTGTTATTTTAAATGTCTATATTGACCGGACTAATAAAGCTATGGGTATTCTTGGTTTTATCAAAAGATGGTCTTAAGAATTTAATAATTCTTATGTCACCACACACATATATATGTTTCTCTGGTCAGACCTATTCTTGAGTATGAATTATGTGTTTGAAATATCAGGTAGAAAAACAGTTCTTACTTTCTCACTTTTCGCTCTAAATGACTTGAAATGGGATCTCAATGGGCATCTACCATCATATGAGCACAGACTACGCTTATTGAACCTTTCATGTCTGAATAATCGCAGGATCTACCTGTGTGCTTTTGCTTAATAAGCTACTCTAACGAGAACTGCCCTAGGAACTATGTTCATCATGAATCCTTTCGCAAACCTCTGTCTAAATTATAACTATTCCCTCGAATCCAAATAGGCTTAAGCTTGGGGATCGAACAGAAGCATAGTTACATCCACCAGCTCAAAAGTGTAACCCTGTCTACGTCCTATTAGTCTATCTCCTCTCCCCCCTCCCGCCCCTCCCACCCCCAACACTTTCACGTTTTCTTTGCACATTTTATGTGCCAAAAGCTGCAAAACTTTTCCGCTTTTCACGTTCAACGACGACGATCGCCGTCATCTTGTCACCATCATCGCCAGCTTCATCTCTGCATCATTGTTGTTTTCCTTGTTTTGCTACGGCTCCATTTTGCGCAACATTTTGCGGTGCAGCTCGAGGGGGGGGGGGGATGCAGGGCAACCATATGATTTGCAATTTCCATTTGCCGCCTGCCGCTGCATGCATTGCATTCGAGGTTACGTAACCGAAAAGAAAAACAAGCAAAAAAAAAAAAAATAGTTAATGCCACATAATCATGGCTGAAGTTGCAACAAAGCCTCGGCCGCCGCTGTGGCAAATGGGGAAATGTTGAGGCAGGGTGTTGGTGGAGCAGGGTGGCATGACACGCCATCGGACGATCGCAGGCTTAGTTTTTCCTGCTACTTTCTCTTTCTGCCACACGATGAAGTAATCGACTGTCCCACTTGCCCCAACCGCGTAAGTTGATGCTTTTTTTTTTTTACCGGTGACTTAATTTTTGTTTTTCCTTTTGATTTTCCACTGTTTTACTGTCATGGAAAACTGGTTTCGGTGTGGTTATCTGGGTCCAACGATCGGCAGACAAGTTACGTCTAAAGCCAGTCCAGGATAGGAGCCAGCGAGCAGAAGCCCTAGACCTAGGGGCTATGATTGAGATACGATCTGCCCAAAGGGGTGGGGGGAGGGAAGAGGGAGAGAGAGACAGACATAGTTTAATGAAAGTCTTCCGGGTGAATATTACAATCAAGTACAATCGTTCTCAAAATTTGATTAGGAACAAGAAATTGTTCAATTCTATTCAATGAGATATTATTGGAGGTCTGTTGTCTATTTGAAAGCAAGTCGACTCGTTTTTATGTAGTTTTCAGCCCCGGGGTTCAATAACACAGGTTTATATTTCAAAAGTCATTTTTTGCTATAGACGAGATAGAGTAAACGAGGTATTATTTACACGGTTACGGTTTACTATTTACACACGGCTTACTATTTACACTGTGAATACTCTTCCTTCTGTCTGTCTTGTCTATTTTTTACACAGTGTGACCATCCTTCGATGTCTTAAAAATACCTTCTGGTTTTATTTACACGCTTTTACACGGTTTTCTATTTACATTGTCAGTCTTCTTTTTTCTGCATACGTTGTGACCATCCTTCGATGTTTTAAAAATACGTTCGAATGATTTTTCAGTCTTTTACACGGTTTTCTATTTACATACTGTGTACTATTTACACACGGTTTACTATTTACACTGTCGATACTCTTCCTTCTGTCTGTCTTGTCCATTTTATACACAGTGTCTGCTTACAGTGTGACCATCCTTCGTTGTCTTAAAAATATCTAACACACTTTTACACGGTTTACTATTTACCCACGGTTTTCTATTTACACTGTGAATACTCTTCCTTCTGTCTGTCTTGTCTATTTTATCTACAGTGCCAAGTGTACCATCCTTCGTTATCTTAAAAATATCTATTTCACACTGTTTTCTATTTACTGTGAATACTCTTTCTTCTGTCTGTCTTGTCCGTTGTCGTTGTCTTAAAAATACCTTCTGGTTTGTTTATATTTACATACTTAAATGTGTTTAACACGAGTTTAAATTTGGCTATTTACACTGTCCTGCGGCCATATAAAGTCACCTTTTCAATCCAAATTTGCCTGTCCGTAAACTGTATTGAATAACTTTACAGCTAAACCAAACACAAAGTCATGATTTTGTTTATAAGATACCAATTTTTGGAGTACAAGATGGAAAATTTGATTATTTTTTGAACAACCATACTAGAGCCCTGCACGAGTCTACTCGTAGTGCCCTTGGAATCCCATTTCAAAGAAACAGTTCGAATACATCAGCTCAGGAAATGTTTCCGAATGGAATAGTTCAGTTCCTGCCTTTCCATAATGATCTATTTGACTCGTTCAAAATAAAACAGCTCAACGGTTCGAGCTCCAAACGATTCAATCTACGAAATGTTTCCTCAGAAATCCCAGACGTAGAACCACGGAACGCACGGTTCGAAATAGCTCGCAAACGAGCCAGGCGTTCAGTGTTTTCGCTCTGTTCGTGAGCCGGGAGAGCCACAGTTCGGGAGCCAGCAGCTGGCACTCGGATGACGACTTATTAGTTCGCGAAAAAAAATACCAGAGAGGACAAAATAGTAATAATAAAAAACGTTAATGCCAATCAAGTGGAAAATCAAGGATTAATGCATAAGCGCAATTTGCATCTAAGGGGGTCTCCATGGTAATAAAACAGCTCAGAGCTTAAGAAACAGGTTTTTAAGGCCACAAATGACCACACAGAGGGAAAAAACCGAGAACATTGGACTCAAAATGAGCCCAAACGTTATCAAAAAGTATGCATGAACGGGTTTTCTCATATGTAGTGCAATGTTCTCACTTCAAGAACAATTTTTTGAGACCGCAAAAACTCAAATCGAGTTGATATTGTTCCATTTCTGAGAACATGATTTGAGTTAATCTTGGTCCGATTTCAAGAACATTTTAAACTCAACTGGGAAAAAAATTTGATTGCACTTGGACCAGGTGTGGGCGGATTCCTCACATTTGGGCGGAATAGGGAACGGGGACATACCTCTTTTGATTGGAAGTGAAGGGAGGCAAGACTCCTTTGGATATGTGCGCCTGCTGCTTCTCCCTCCGCCCATATATTTCATAGGAATCAGAAACATCGCTTCAACGACCTACCCCCCACCAACTGACTCGTTTTATTTAAGTTTTTCAGAAAAACACAGAAAAATTTGTTCGGGCTTAACTGGGACTTGAGCCGGGTACCTTATGCATTCAACTTGTATGGAATGACGCTCTAGCCAATTCGGCCGTTGAACAGTTTTGCAGATGCACGTCTAGAGGGCTACTTATGCTTTGTTGAGCTGACAAGAGGGAGATCAAAAAGAGAGCCAACTCGCTCTCTCTTTCTCTCTTGAAAACCGGTTTTGTTGTTGTTCAGAGCAAATATTATCCGATTGAGAACAACTTTACTCATTTCAAGAACATTTAGAACATTCGTTCTCAAAAATTTTGAGAACATTCTGTTCTCATTTTAAGTTGAAGGCAACTTATTTTTTGAACACGTTTTTTCCCTCTGTAACAAAAAAAAAAACGAACATTATCTAAACAAAGTATAGAAACAAAAAAAAAAAAAAAAAAAAAAAAAATAAAAATAAATTAAACTTAATATAAAAAATTATTAACAACTTTTTTCAATCCACCAAAAACAAAAAAATATAAAAAAAATTAGAGGAAAAAAAAAAAAAAAAAGGGGGGGGGAATACAAGTATAAATGTATAAGCGCAATTCGTAAATGGGGGATCTCTATGGTAATAAGACCGCTAAATACTTAAGAAACTTCTACAACAAAACCATGATTTTATAAAATTTATTAAATTACTTTTGTGTATTCAAAAAAGTGTGTTGCCTTATAATTATTTTTTAATATTACAGTTTATAAACAATATTTGTTTAATCATTTCGTTGTTTTTCGCAATAGCACTTAGCTTTTCTGAAATAAGGTTGCCTGCCTTGGAAAAAAAGCTCTTTCCGAAGAGGCACTGCTTGCCGGAGTGCCTAGTATTTGCTGAGCTTGCCCTAAACAGGATTGGAAATTGCATGTTGTTTGATTCCCACCATTTTAAAGGATCAAATTCATCGCTGTAGCTGGTTATCGTATTTAAGTATGACTGCATTTCCCTTTTAATTTTGTCGCATCGGATTCTTCGGAGAAGCTCCTCACAAAGTCTCGAAATTTTCCATTGGTTATTCCTTGTGTATTTTATTGTAAGTTGTATTTTCTTGTCGCGATAAAATTTTGCTCATTATACTTTTTGCAGTCTTCAATGGTTTGTCTTTCAAGTCTGTAAATTGAAGGAGTTCATTTGTAGGAGGAAATAAAAGTAATGCCATTTTGAGATATTTGTGATTAGGTGTGATTATGGAATCTATGAAATTTAACAGGGAAGTTTTGAGTTTATGTGTTAGGTCAAAATCATTTGTGTCTATTTGGCATGTCCTAAAAAAAATTTAATAATGAATTTCTGGAATGACTAAATGTAGTGTTGGATATGTGTCAGCTTCCAAAACTTTTGAAGATTGCTCAAAGTGTTCTAAAACGCGTGTCACTGCTTTAATATTGTTTAGATTTAGATCACTAAGACGAGCCTCCTCCTTCTTTGCAATTAGAATTGCAGAAATTTCGGCCCAACTTGTTTCTATGGGCGCAACGTATAAAAAAGCTAAATTCCAGCGGGTAGGACAGAAGCTTTTAAGCGAAGTCTTTAAATTGGCGTTGTCTCCCTTTTAAATACACAATTTTGCTGCAATTGCTCAACAGTCGGTCTAGTTCTGGAACAACAGCAAAAGTTTTTTCGATTACATTGACATTAATAAGGTGGTCTATGCATATAAGAGCGGTATGCTGCCACCATATTTGCACCGCGATCAGTGACTATGATAACATCATTGCCATTTATGTTGCACTCAAATTCCATTAGTCAATTTGCCACAATTTCTCTTAAGTTTTCCGCTGTAAAAATTGTTAAGTTAATTTTTGGAATATCTGTATACCTGTTGATCGTTGACCGTCCATTGATTCTACTGATAGAAGGCGACTGATCATGTCCTTGCGAACGTAGTGAATTGTTATGGACACGTAACCGCACTTATAAACATCGTCAGTCCAAGCATCGGTTTGTGATGCTGTATCCGAAATTACCGCGCCTGTGATCCGTAATTTCATTTTTTACCCTCTGAAAATGTTCAGCATATAAATGTCTAACATTTCTAGATAATGTTGTTGGATGCGGTAGAATTGAGTTCGCCTTTAAGTTTGGTCCAAGTTTGGCTCCAAGTTGGATCATCGCGTCTGCAAATTTTTTCAAGTCCTGTGTCGGTGATAAGCTGGAAAGGGCGGTTTTTCAACAACCCATTCAGTTGACGGCTTGCAAGCTTCATTTTGAACTGTTGCCGCCACGAAGCATTTGGCTTGTGGTCTCTTTAAAACAATTGTGCCTGGTCCAATTCGAAGTAGTGTTGCCATTGAATTTGAAAACACTATTGCACTTCCTACATGAAAAAAATTTTTAATTTTATCCCCGTTATCATTTTTTATGATGCCAAAAAGTGACCAGACGTTGCTTCGTCCCCGCTTCCATGACTTTTCGATGGCTTAAGGGTTAATCAATTTATGTTAATGTTTTCAGGAAGGTAGGTAGTAACGTTGTCGACATATAGGGAAAACAGTAGTGGCATAAGGAGGCATCTTGCTATTCTGTTGAATATTAAAGAAGCGCTGAGATACTCCAAAAAAGCTTAGCTTTAGTAGTAAACTTCTACGGATGACGGGATCGAAGGCTGCCTTGAAATCCATAAAACAGGTATACAGCTTTCGTTTTGAGGAGAGGTAAGAGGAAATACGCTAACGACGGTTAAAAATTGAAGCTCACTGAGAATATTATGTTCAGTTACCCAGTCCGAATCAAGCAAAATTCATGGCTGCATTTATGCAGATTTAAGCTGATATAGGGTCTGCTTTCTTGTAGGGATTGGGATAAAGCCATTTGGAGTGCTGGAGTCTTCATGTGGATTTCAATTTGGGTTACATTCTTAATACATTTCTATACTCCTTACTATTTACTAGCGAAAAAACGGTACACTAATAGAAGTTTTACATAAGAAGTAAGAAGCTTGTCATCCGCCTCGAGGGACCGAATTTTTCTTTGTCCGTTGAAACAAGTGCTCTATATATATACATTCTAGATCGGAGATGCTCAAAACCAGCTCACGGCGACGTAGAAACCAAAATAAATATTGTTGACACACGAATTCATTCGTTGCCATTAACAATTTCTAGGCTGAATACGACGCAAACATATTTGTTGTTGCATTCGATTTTGCAAAAGACAAGAAAAATAAGAGAAGAGAGAAAACTTACAAAGTTGTTGTGGCAAAATGTTTTGGTTTGTGCTTGACATAAGCTCCTATATCAACACCTAGATCTCAGGTACCATAAAAGCCGAAGCATTTACATTTTGTACATATAATTCTTATGTCTGCTTTTATATTCAATTGGTTGCATTATAAATCACAGATAAAAAACATCATTTGTAAAACTCAATGCAAAATCCCTCGTTGTCTCTTTGCCAGTAAATTCATTGTGATTTCATCTTATTTACTTGTCTGGATCCTTCCGAAATCAGATGTATGACCACTAGGTCGGACCTCAAAACGGCAAAATGAAAAATAGTAGGACTCAGCATTCCCAAAAAAAATGTATTTTGATTCTAAGTGGACGCGGCAGAGCCTTAAAATTGTGAAAAAAATTACTCATACTCACACGTTCGTAAAATACAAATTTTTACAAGGAAATTATTAGTTAAAACTTAACTTTACTTACTTTTGATTTTGATTACGTTTAAGGGGTGAGACCATGAGCTCAAAAATTTCATACAGTTCCAATCGAATGACCACATATGACTTCGTATTAGACAGTTTGCCGATAACAGTTTGTAAATATTTATCTCAGTATGGGACTGGAAAATTATATTTGAATTAGCTATATGTTATTTTCGACCTCAAGAAGTACAGACTTTTTCAGCTTCACGCTGAAAATTCTTATTTTCAATGCAATCCTTTTCAATGACAAGTGATTTTGGTTGTTGTAGAAAACGACGAAATAAAGAAGATAACATTTATTTTGTATGATCGAAATGCAAGCTTGGCATATTATGTTGACTTCACAGAGATCCTGTAAGAAAACCAAAATATCTTCAAATTGTGGTAGGTCCTTCGAGCCGGATATTCTGGAAACAGTGTAGTGTGGAAAAGCAATGAATCCCCAAAGAAACTTAAAAGTTAGTTAATTTTTATGTAAAATATCTGCCCCTTTCGGTCATTTATATTGTGTTTGGTCCTTCGAGCCGAATATTCTGGAATCTATGTTTTGTAAGAAAGCAATGAATCCCAAAATCAAGTTGGAAAAATAATTAATTCACAAGTAAAATATCTTTGTCTTTAGGTCATTTATATTGTTATTGGTCCTTCGAGCCGGATATGTTTTATTGTCTCCTCCTATTACTCCTGTACAGTCTGATCTACATTCATAGACTTGTCTCGCACATTACGAGAAGAAACTAATGTCTTGGATTCAAAACATCTGTTTAACACAAAGACCCTTTGCTAGGCTTTAACTATCTTTTAGGATTTTCTTCAAAAGCTGTTATAGAAGTCTGTATACCTCGAAACATATTTAGTAAGAGATTGCCATAAGTTTCAGGATATGGCTGTCACCCGAGACCCTTACCGAGGTGAAGGTCGAACTGCTGATAACTCATATCATACCATACCTTACTTTGGTTATTACCCCAATCGTTCTCTAGCAGATCGGCATCTTCCCACTAGCATTGAATGCCAATCCCCTCTCTCTCTCTCTCTGTCTCTTTTTATGTCTATTCATACGCTAATCTGGCATTGTTGCACTTCCTGCTTTAGCTACTTGCAAACCATTTGAAATTGATCGCCATGCAACATCATCTGCTCCTCTCCCCCTCCTCCTCCACACACACACACACTCTACCCACAATGGCAACATTGCCTGGTAACACCATTTTCCTTTTGCTGCATTTGTTACGTGAAAAAACGAAAGTAAAACATGCAATTGGCTGGATGACGATGACGATGACTTTGGTGCAACGTTTGTTGCAATTGCATTTTGCTGCAGTTGTTGCAGTTGGCATTGTTAGTTTTCCATTTTCACATTATACTCTTTGGGGCCATAACAGGCGGGTATTTAAAATTGATTGTGGAATTTGTCATAGATTGTGGCCAATTGACAAAGGAATGTGAATTTCATTTTGTGAAATTTCTAGTCAATCTAATAAGTAAGTATCTATGCTGAAAATCACTGAAAGATCCGACAAAAAACACCAAAACAATGGAATGGTGTGATGGTGTGTATGATTGGGGCACGAACTTACTCAAAGGTACAGGGTATTTTGCATACGAAGCATGCGACTACAGCCTTCAGACTTGTCTATTTATCATGTTTTAGAGCGAAGCTCTAGATTTATTTGGGAACGCCTTGTTTTAGTATTTGCAAAGTCAACCGTTTTTACCATTTGCCGCAGCAGCAGAGGGGTGAACAGTGACTTGATAGTGAGTGAAAAGTGACTAAACAGTGACTTAACAGTGACTTAACAGTGACTAAACAGTGACTTAACAGTGATTTAACAGTGACTAAACAGTGACTTGATAATGACTTAACAGTGACTAAACAGTGACTAAACAGTGACTTGATAATGACTTAACAGTGACTAAACAGTGACTTAACAGTGACTTAACAGTGACTTAACAGTGACTTAACAGTGACTTGACGAGTGACTAAACAGTGACTAAACAGTGACTAGACAGTGACTTAACAGTGACTTAACAGTGACTTAACAGTGACTAAACAGTGACTAAACAGTGACTTGACAGTGACTTGACAGTGACTTAACAGTGACTTGATAGTGACTTGAAACAGTGACTTAACAGTGACTAAACAGTGACTAAACAGTGACTTAACAGTGACTAAACACTGGCTAGACAGTGATTTAAGAGTGACTAAACAGTGACTAAACAGTGACTAAACAGTGACTTAACAGTGACTAAACAGTGACTAAACAGTGACTAAACAGTGACTAAACAGTGACTTAACAGTGTCTAAACACTGGCTTAACAGTGATTTAACAGTGACTAAACAGTGACTTGATAATGACTTGAAAGTGACTAAATAGTGACTTGTCAGTGACTAAATACTGTGACAAAACAGTGACTTAACAGTAACTAAAAGTGACTTAACAGTTAGTTAACAGAATGAAATACACACCAAAAATATATTCAACAAGTATTCGATATCGATATTTCGAGATCGAGATCAGTTAAACAAATCCCATAAGAGACTATTAGCTGTGCTCCGGTTTTCACTTTTGCGATTTGCGATTTCAACAAATTTGTACAATTTCAATTATAAGTGCTTCCCTTTCCCAAAATATAACGAAATTTTTGTTTCTTTTTATATACTTTTTTAAGGGGGTCAACAACTAGGTTGAGTACTTGTTGATCCAACCTCTTAATAGCTACCTTTAAAAGTAATAAATTGGCAGAAAATTGATATTAGTCTACAATTTGTAATTTTGAACCAGCTTGGTTAAGATTTGTTCTTGGTCCTTCGAGCCGTATCACCACATAAATACATTTTTCTGTCCTCTTCATTTGCAGCCTTGATACAAATCAAGGGTGGACCAAGGGGTCAGTGGATCTAGCTTGATTGTTGAGGTGAACGAATGGGAAGGTGAAATTATGAACACTAATTTTTGAGATTTTCATTAAATGCAATTTTCTTCAATTTCTTTTTTCAATTCAATTTTCTTTTTTGCTGTTTGATGTATGCTGGTCAGTGCTGCCAGGAATCTCCGAAGCAAAAATTGAAAAGTGCTAAAAATTGCTAAAATTATAAGAAAATTATTATATATATGTGCATTTCCATTCTATCGAACGGGACCATCGAACACATTTAAAGTCTAAATCAAAGACTAAGCAGGCTTAACTTATAACTATTAATACGCCCCATTATTGGTGCTGAGGCTGATTTTGGGCAATTGTTCGTTTTCAAGATAATTGCATTCGAACGTGACAAATGCCCATATGTATGAGAAAATCTAACATAGAAGCTCACTTTAAAATCATCTCTTTATTGAGTGTTGTTAATTTCATCCTGACAAAGAGAATATTCATTGTGACAACTCAAAATATTAGTCAAAGTTTTTGTCGATATAGGAAAACAAGTTGGTTAGAGGGAGACCGACATAGTCACAAAAATTACTCAGAGAGCCAAAATGACAGCAAACAGCTGACTAATATCTGAGTGAAATGAAGACGACTACAAAGTGTGCTTCCAATCGTCGTGTGTTTGGCAATGTGTAGGCATAGTGCCGCTTCCTGATCCTCCGTTTTTGGTTGACTTATTGCAATACGCACAATATGCCCTGCTATCATTTTTAGAACTCCTCATCTTGCAGCTAGGCATCACGAAAATTTTGCTTATAAACTTTTGGCATTTTAACCCAATCACAAAACAAATCAAAATAGTGAGCAAACTCTTTCAAGTTGTTCAAGCACTGAACCACTATCAATCGTAATTTGTTTCGTCAATTGTAAAAAGGTAAAAAAAGGCAAAAATGCTGAAGAATCGTAACAAATTGATCGTACTAAAGTTGCTAAAATTGCTAAAAAAAAATATTAAAATTGCTAGATTTGTGGCTAATTTGCAAATTTTTTAAAAGTTGCTAGATCTAGCAACTAAATTGCTAAAGTGGCACCACTGATGCTGGTGAACAAGGCCAATATAATTATCGATATTTCCATCAATAGACAAACAGCTGATTCTAATATGTACTTGCTTTGTTTATACCAAGTCTTTGCCAAGCCTCTAGAAGGCTCGGCGGTTTGTTCTCTCACGACGTGTGTATTCGGCTCTTTCTTCTCTCACGAGGCATTTGATTGTTAGCTTTTTGCTCGTTTTTGACATCATGACGTTTACTTCGCGTTTCGCTGCTACACACACAAGTGCAAAGCTTGATAGTGTGGGTTTGGGCACCATTGTCAGGCGCAGAATAATTCTAATAAAACAAATTTTTTGCAAGAATTAATCAAGAATTTTTTTTTAAATAAAGACCTCCACTTTTTGCGGCTGTATGTACGCTTCTTTGAAACTCTCGTATGAGACCATGACAATAATCAATAAAGCCCCAGTTGCCTTGGTACCTGTGCTTAATTGACATCATTACCTGGTGAATCCTTTCTCCTTGCTCATCGCTTTCGACACCAAAATTTTCATAGAAAGCGTTAAGGTGCGAATTCAGAAAATGAATTTTCAGGAACATTGTGAAAACTGTTGATAAGCAACATCTTTTGAATTAATCTGTTGGAAGTAAAATTAAGGATCTTTGGCCTGTATTACCTAAAAACTCGCCAGAAATACTAAAGATTCCGTATAAATTTTTGCGAACGTCCTCTAGATCTCGTGTTGTACCCTTTAAATCATTGGACTATCAAATGAAAATCTTTTTTTTTTTCTGAAGCTCAATTTTGCAAAATTCTACGGTAATTTAAGCATACAGGTATGGAACCCAATTCGATTTCATTTATATTGCTGAATAAAAACGTTATTCGGTAGATCCAATATCAACCGTAAACATGCAAAATAAGTAACTTTATTTACTAAACGTTCTAGAAATTAATATAATTTTAAAGATAAGTCGTTTACACTGCGTCAAAAGTCACACTTATGTCATTCTGTCACATGTTACGTACGTTAAACTTGAATATGCTGGAAATCTAAGTTCATTTTCAGTCTGCCCTTTTTGACCAAAACTTGAATAAAAAAGCCATTTCATGACCGATTTTTGCAATTGAGAGCTTCTTTTAAAGTAAATTGAATAGTTTTTACTGTACAATTAAAAAAAACGTAATAATTTTGTATAGTTATGAATCTAAATTGTGATTTTTTAGCTATTATCTTCTTGGCAACACTGGTTTAAACAGCTCATGCACGTTTCGTGTTTTGGTTGCACTGTCAAACATCTTCAGTTTAGTCTATAATTTAACCATGAAGGCAATATAATTGCCGAAATGCGTAGGAGTTGACAAACAAATTTTATTCAACTTTTCAACAAATACCTTTGAGTTTTCAAATATATTTGACAGACTCTGGTCACTCTAATGCAGCGATTGTAATTTATTGATATCGGTTGAAGTTGTTGTTGAGAAAGATAAAGTAATTTGTCTGAAGTTTAAGTAAGAAATTGGTCCTAAGTCAAGTTTCTTGTTGTCTAGTTTGTCCCAGGCGTACGATACCAACTTTTTGAGTACATAACACAAATTCGGTTAAGACACGAAGCATCAAGATCAGAGGCGGCCAAATGGAGAGGACAAAAAGTAAGCTTGTGTTGGTGAACAAGAGAGCTCTCTCCAGAGAACGGACGTTTTACTTGCAATGTAGTGTTCATCGATTCACACAACCATAACTTCGGCTCGCGTTTGCATAAAAACACGACGGACTTCGGCTCGTGTGAGCTGTGGAAGGCCGCTTTTGATTTAGATAAACAAAGTTTAGGTTTACACTTCTTGATGTTGCCCTACAACTCCTTTTTTTTGGTAAACCTGGAAGAGCAACGAACTAACTTTTGATTCTCAGCTAAGGCCAGCCTTGGCCCTTGGGGGCCGAACACATTTAGCTCATTTAGCTAGCCGAGGCTAGTGCCTCGCTCTTCTCCTCCTTAACATAGAGTAGTTTGGCATTCGGCATTTTCTTTTGCCCATTGAGTAAGTGTGTGTGTGTTTTCATTTTCATTACGCTGCGACTCGATCGAATCAGTGAATGGAAAAACGGGATTTTCCAGCCAAAGACCAAACTGGAATGTGGCACATGGCACCCCCTCCCTACCCCCTTCCACCAGTATTCGTGGAGGTAAAGATCGGCGTCGTCGTCGCTTGGCTTGGCTCAACTTGGGTTATGTCATACAAGGAAGCGAATTGCCAGTGCACACCAGCAACAACGACGGCCAAGCAACAACGACAGCAGTTGGATTGGATTGGACGTAACATTGGGAAATCGCTGACAGAAGGAGAGGAGGAGGTACTCCACCTTCTCCTCTGGCCTAAACTGGCTGTCGTCGCCAGGCCTGGCCCGCTTCTCTGGACAAGTTTTTCCTTTCATCGCCAAACTTCGTGATGTTGCCGACGTGTTGTTGTTGCTGTTGTTGTTGTTGCTGTTTTCTGCAATTTTCATTTTTCGTTTTCTAGGTTTCCTGCTGCTTTTGGCGTTAGTGGGTAAATGTTACATAATTGCGATCCAAGTCAGAGTCGAGCCAGTTTTTTGCGCAGTTGTTTCATGCCGTGCCCATGTGCCGCTGCTGTCGCTGCTGCTGCTGCTGTTGCTGCTGGGCCATTGTGTGGCAAAAGCCATGTGTGTGTGTGTGTGTGTGTGGCGCAGTCAATGAACTTTTGGGGGCAAGAAGCATCTAGACAAATCCTAGGCACATTAGGCAGGGTCTGGGCTGTTTTAATAAAATATAAATTTGGTTTTTTTTTGGGGTTTGGCTTTGGCTTTGACCAGACCCGCCCTCCTCCCTGACGGGCAAAAAAAAAAGCAATTAAAATGTCAAAAGCGTGCACAAAAGGAGAAAGTGAAAAAGTGCAAATTTTGTTTTTTTTTTTTTTTTTTATTTCATTTCTGGCTTTTGTGTTTGCACTTTAACAATTACATGGCGACCGTGACAGAGGCCAGGCAACGGCTGCTGATGATGATCAGCCGTAAAGCTTAGCATTACCAACTCTGCAAATGGTTCTAAAGGAAAGTCCAGCCCTTGTTGTAATGTAATAGCAACACACTCACATACACATAATGGCAATAGTTATAGCAACAATAATAATAATAAACATTTGAACAACTTTCACTTGGCGCTTGAATTCAACGCACGACAAATTCAAACGACAACGATCAAAGCCTCACTGTCTGTCTGTCCCTGTCCCTGTGTGTGTGTGCGAGTGTGATTCAATAAGTGTTCGAGTGAGTGTGATACAAGTGTGGGTGTTGCTGCTGCTATTATTATTGCTATTGTACAGAGACCTGGCTACACGCCCACGCGCAACTCCCCTCCCCCCAAAAAAACAACACTAAACAAAGTTCGCCTATGCAAAACACAAACGTGAGCAATTTGAATGTGAACTGAATAACAGAAAAGAGTTCATAAAACATTGAATGGAGATGCCACCAAATATGTAGTAAAACTCAAAGGCCCGAAAGATCAAGCCAAATAAAATGAATAAGCAAAAGCATTTACTTTGATTTGAATGTTCAATTTGATCAGAATTTCAGAATGAAGCGATTAAGTTTAACTCAAATCACAACGAGGAAATTCTATAAGCTATAAGCTAAGGCTTGAAATCTAGTTCTAGCTCTAAAGAATACGAATGTTGATCCGAATGTTCATTTCAGCACGAATGTTGTGGCAGAGTGTGACAGAGTCATTAATGAATGAGCCTGAGTTTGAAGCATAAATAATTTGATACTTTAATGAATGAAACGATAGAGTTATACCTAAGGACAAGGCTGCAAACCGTCCTGAAATGTTTGAACCCAAAATACTTGTTTTTCGAAAAATTAGCTTCGGTTTACAAAATTAAATGATTTTTTTTTTCAAAAACATGTACAGAAAATATTGGAAATCTATAGATAAATCGTTGAAAAAAAACAACAATGCTAAGGTTAAATTCGTTTAACGTGAACCACTTGATCCAGTAACCGAGCATACTTGTTTAACTTCACATATGTACATTAGAGCGGGCCAAACCGGCAAATGGAAAAAGTCGAAAGTAATTGTTTATTTAATAACGTGAAAATAAAAAATGTATTTTAAGGAGGGTCTCAAAGTTTTAAAAAACATAATCATACACACGTTACCAAATACAAATTTTTACAAACGATGTTACTAGTTCTTTATTGTGTCTTGTTTGAAATTCATAAGAGATCTAAATTTGTGGAAAGAAAAATTTACAAAGAATAGTTTATAAATAAAATCATCGCCGACTATTTATAACTGAAAAAAATAGATGATAATAGGAACACTCGTATGAGTTATTTACAAAAAACTTTAACTCCATTCGCGCCCGTTAAAACTCGACTTTTTCAACTTTTATATAAGCAATATACTGAAAAAGTATCAGATAGGGGGTAAGAGCATGACCTTAAAAATTTCATAAGGGGAGAGCGCTCAATGTACATTAGACTGAACATCATCATACGGGAATTTTTTTTAAATTTGTTCTGTTCCTCATTAAACCCTTGCAAAGGGTATTATAATTTTGCCCAGAAGTTTGCAAACGCATAGAAATATTCATTTTCAACCCTATAAAACTAGGGTTGTCGAATATTTCAAAAATATCGATATTTATGGCGAATATTGAAAAAGTATCATTTCGATATAAATATTTTGGTGTCAAAAACATCGATATTATCGAGATTTTCAATATTTTTCAATAAAATCCAGGTCTTAACAATGAACAGGTCTATTGCGGTAATTGAGGCGTCATTTGACGCGTAATAAGAACTACAATCTGAGTGCGCAAAAAATATAGATATACGGGCCTGTTCCGAATTCCGAAAACGTGTGGAATTGTCGCAAATCAAATTGATTGCTGTTCCGAACTCCGCAAATCGAAAAGGATTGTCGTTTTCAAAAGTTGTGCTGCAGAGTCAGCTGAATTAAAAGTAATTGCTATTAAAAGCATTAAAAAAATCCCCAAAATTATAAACTAATCAATTTAATAATGTTGAACATTTTTAAAATCGTTTAGCATCACTACATATAATGTTTACAGTTTAAGTTTATTTTAAAATCATTTTTATACCCTTGGAGAGGGTATATTAAAATTGTCCGGATGTTTGTAACGCATAGAAGGAAGCATCTCCGACCACATAAAGTATATATATTCTTGATCAGCATGACGAGCTGAGTTGATATAGCCATGTCCGTCTGTCCGTCCGTCTGTCCGTCTGTTTCTATGCTATCTCCTCCGTCAGTTTTAAAGCTATCTCAACCAAACTTTGCACAAAGTCATTTGGTAAAAATACGCTGTACATTTGTCGGAACCGGCCGGATCGGATGCCTATAGCATATAGCTGCCATAGGAACGATCGGTTGAAAAAATAGTTTTAGTGAGAAAAACTTTTTTGTTTTCAGTGCTATCGCTCCCAACCCCCGTATTTATAAGTTCTTAATGCTTTCACATAATTTCAGCAAGTTTTATGCAAATCGGGCAACTATATAGTATAGCTGCCATACAAAAGATAGGTCTGAAAAAAAAGTTTTAGTAGAAAAAACTTTTTTGTTTTCAATGCTTTATCGCTCCCACTTTGTACAGATCTATATTATATACTACCACACAAATTTTGTCAAGTTTGATTTAAATCGGATGACTACTATAGCATATAGCTGCTATAGGAACGATTGGTCCAAAATGTAGTTCTAGTGAGAAAAACTTTTTTGATGAATATATCGTATAGCCATATATCAAACTGGCAGCATATATCATGCTCCAAAAGGGTATATAAACTTTGGCAGAGCCGAAGTTAGCTTCCCTCTATTTTTAATATATGATCTTTCAAACTAGAGCATTCGAACTACAAAGAATAAAAAAACTTGTTCAGTTAAATCTTCGAAACTTTAAAACTTCTTTATCCTTGACAATTATCATACTTTTCTTCAATCAATTCTGTTACCTGTAAATAAAGACGAGATCGTTCATTTTAATGATTTTACATATCCATATACATAAAGTGTTAAGACATTGAATGTGATCATCAGCCCACAGGACAACCCGGCAATAGTTAGAAATTTGAAAATTTCACAATAGCTTCCTATAGTGATCGGACGTTGCTCCCATTGCTCTCCAAAACGAAAAAAACGTTTAAATGCTGAAAATATTTAATAAAAGTGTGTTTTCTTGATATCGAAGAATAACAATTTGAAAACAAAAAAAAAAGAAACAAAATCTTCGCTTGAGTCAGGCCATGATTCGAACACACGACTGCTGGACATGTGCGGCTGACTCCCCTCTACCACGCTGACCATTAATTTATAAACATGAAGGCTGATTTCTTTTGTAATTTATTGTAATAAGGTGTAATCTATTATATAGGTAAAGGTGCTCAAATAAATCCTGAATTGTTGGGAATGGAATTTTAATATCTATAAATATAAAAGAGTTCCACCAGCTTACTTCCTCACTGACTGGTGACTGCCGCAAAGCCACAAACTATAAACGATAGGAAGCTGAGCATTTACGGTAGTTTTATCTTATAGGGGCGGTATCCACGGCGCGAAAAATCTCGTGAAAAAGTTGATATTCCGCAGGTACTTTTTACAAGTCTTCTAAGCCACTGCTATTATCCGATAACACAATTTTTTTATCAATAAACAGGTCAATGTAACCTTGCGCTGCTTTGGCGCTGTAAAAAAACAGTTCGTAAACAAATCCAAATAATTTAAGACGTACAGACGTACATATACGCCTGTAAGAGGGTTCATAATTATGTATATTTTCTATATTGATTTCTTATTAATTAATATCACTATTGAAAAGCGAACTTTTATTGCTGCAACTTTATGTGTAAATCTGGCCGCCACCTTTGTGGAGTGGCGGGAAGAGGAGCAACAGAGGGAAAGAGGAAGCACAGATACTGGGTTAAGCCATATCTGCGAGAGAAGTGAAAAGGGGCGCTATTTCAAAGATGTGAGTAGTAATGTCTAGAAATTTGAATCGATCGGGAAGCTTTTTCAAATATTAGAAGTACACTTGATGTCCAAGATACCACCTCAATTGAAATTGACAGTAGTTTTGGAGTAAGGATTGGCGCTGTTGAGATAACTTAAGTTCGTTGACTTATTATTTCTGGGTGGAAACCAGGTATTTGGCGTCCGGAGATATAAAACGTCATATCGGAGCATAGAGATCAACAAGTCTAGGATGGTCGTCCTTATTGACAAAGTGTGTGATGCGATTTGTGCGGAGCTGAAGGATGATATAGCTCCATGGAGGTAAGGGTGGCATGCTGCAAGACGCCAAGGAGTTCGAGGAGGTTAGAATTTTCGAACTGCGTTGGAGCAATTGATGGCAAACATGTGGCCATAAAAGCACCAATCAATAGCGGGAGCTTGTTTTACAACTATAAAGTATGAATTCACATTTCGTATAACTTTTATTACATTTTTGTCATTAGGCGACGTTTTCTGCCAGTCTTTTTTTGCTGCGCTCATTTTTTAATTTGTTTTTGTTGTTGTCTTGCCGCACAAACTAGAATCAAAACCTATTTTCGTTTCGTCGCCACAAAAAGGCGTTAACAGCACTTATAGCTGCGTTATTTGTTTAACATAACGTGAAGTGGCAAACGTAAACTATTCATCCCGAAAAGTGGGACCGATTGTAGAGCAGCCACACGAACAAATTACCCAGCAGTTTTTTATATGGAGTTTTTCATTTCGCGGGCATTTCATAGGCAATGAAACCGCCCTTATGCTGGTAAGTAATTAGATCGGATTTGGAGTCGGAAATGGAGTGGATCTGATTCGGAATTCAACAATAACTGCATACCAATATTCCGAAAAATTCACCCCACCTGGGTGGAAAGTTTGTGGTCAAGGTAATGTGGGAGAAAGTTTAGTGCCCAGTAATTATCTCGAAACTCATTTTCAGAGTTACAAAAATAAAATATAAAATGCGTGACTTTCAAATTTTGGAAAATATACCCCCAAAGTCGGAAATCTCGAAAACTGTTGTATGAAACTTTTTTGTTTATCATTCGATCCGATTTAAACTCATTTTCAAAGATCTATATAAAAATTCAACAATAAGTGCGTACCAATTTTTTGGAAAACTGCCTACGGGAAAAATGGCCGCAAAAAACTATTTTTTTATCCGATTGGCTTGAAAGTCGGCTTGCAAAAGTAGTAAGTGATGTGATTTTTCGGGTGTTTCAAAATATGACTCAACGGTCGAAAAATTCCTGCAAAACTTTGTATGCAAAAACATTTTCAACCGATTGACTTGAAACGCGGTTTGTAAGGAAAAAAACAAAATAATTTGAAATGTGATTTTGCAATGTCTGAAAATCCACTCTTCAGTCGTGAAAATTTCCACAAAATTCCAGATGCAACAAAACTATTTTTTTACCCATTGACTTGGAACTCGGTTTATAGTGATAAATGTGATGGAAATACCGCCGGGATGCTCACTAGGAAATGGGAGGGAAGTGGTTGGAAAGTGGATGGTGAGTGGGTGGGGTGTTTTTGGGAAGTGGGTGGGAAGTGGGTGGGATATGGATAGGAAGTGGGTGGAATGGGGTGGTAAGTGGTTGGGAATCGGAAGTGGGTGGGAATTGAAGGGAAAACCCAGCAGCAAAGTCGAACCGGGGAATAGGCAAAGTAGCAAAACGATGATTTCAAGCCTATGAATGTTAAATTCGATTTCTGGGCTCTATGGGGGACACAAATTTAAAAAATATTTTCAAATTCGTTAAATGTTTGACTCTTTTCGCTCAACATTAAACTAAATCTTTTATTGATTCTTTACTGTTGAAGGCGCAGCGAAACGCGACGGGTTATATGCTAGTTACACCATAAGCACCTTGTCTTTGGCAAGTGGAGGTGGGGATGGATAGAGTATACTTATTAAAAATACACACCTTTGAGCGACTTGGCTTTTTATACATACATGGGTCACGCATTTGCTCATAGGTACATAAGTCCTTCCTGTTCCACACAGCGGACAGGAAGATTGTCCTTGTCTCATAAAAAAAACAACACCCCATATTTCATTAGATTTACGTTCATTATCTAGCAATGACACACACGTACATTATGTGTTAAAAACATTTAATGTATTTAGCCCCCTTTATAAATAGGCTCCCCATATTTTTTATCCATCCACTACTAATGTCTGGTTTGGTGGATTTTCAAAAAATTCTAAGAATTTAAATAAAATTATACATTTACATTACATTTGCGTGATAAGTTGATTTTGAACAAGTCCCCATACTTGTTTATGCCCTTTTTTATACACTTACCAAACATATGTATATAAGCATGCACATATGTATTTATGTTTAATACCAGTACATTTTTAAACATGTTGCCGATTCCACGCACGAAGAACACAAATTCCCAAAATTGAAAATGATATACATATACTTACATTTGCCGTTGATAAGTTGCATTTCTGCCAAGCATCTCCATGCTTTGCTTTTAAGTGCACCGTTAATGATATTCTTCATTTTGGGCAAAAATATCGATATTTCGATTAGCTTGCCCTATTTCAGCCCCATTCCACTGTCACATTCTCCACAACATTCACTGATAAGAATGTACACATTCGTTACGAATGAGAACCACTTACACTTCCATATACAAACTATTCAGTAGAATTAGATTTGAATTTCAGGAGGTGTGACATTACGATATATGAACTTTGCATTTTGGCAAGGACATCCGAGGACATCCAATGCAAGAGAGAGCGAGAGAGAGAGAGAAGAGCAAATGTGAACAATGGCTTAGCTGCTCTTGGGGCAGCATCAACATCATTCCAGGGTCCAGGGTGAGACGGCCAGACTGCGGTCGGGGTCGGGGCCGTGCACAGAATCCGTTCAAATTTATAGATTGAACTTGCACTTGGGCGCAAAGCAAACACACACACACACACTCGCACACACACACACACAGGAGAGCCAAAAATTGTGCAGGCAACTTGCAGAAGCTGCAAGCTGAAGCTTTTTTGTTTCCCACCAGCAACTGACCTACCGCACATAGCCAGACATTGTCCGTGTCCATGGTTTGTTCTGCGCAGGAGCCAATCCTCTGCCGTCCTCCCCCCCTTTCCACCTCGTTCTAACTGTGTTGTGCAGCCATTTCCAAGGCAACACCAATCCAAAGTTCAATGTACCAAAGCCTCAGCGCCATGGTGAGTCCAAGGACATTGATACGTTGCCTACGACAATAACAAGCGACTGCTGCATGTCCATTCGCTTGGTTATTATTATGAATCCAGCGTAAGTGTGTCAGCCCAGGCCAAATGGCATTGAATAAGCAGGAGGAGGTAAGACCAAAGTTGAAGACAAAAGTCAAGCCTAGCCTAGAGATGGTTTTCCTTAGCGGAAGTCTCCGACCAAGCCTGGTGAAAGGAAGGCTATATATACAGTGGGAGTGGGGTGAGGCAGCAAAGGAAGACCGGTTAAATGATGATGATGATGATGATGATCATCATACTCATTAAATGGTTTGATTTCCTTTGTGGGCGGGCTTAAGCAGAGGCTTATTTTTGCCATTTTTCCATTTATAGTTGAGCTTAACTTTTGG
>JAEIFU010003455.1:0-28270 GCA_018904235.1 Lordiphosa stackelbergi | reverse complement strand
AAACGTGTTGTTCAATTTATTTAACAAATCTAGTAGAATTCCTTTGATTTTCAAGCCTACTATGAAAAATTCATGAAGTTTGCTTCATCGTGTAAATTCCAACTAACTACGTAAATCAAGCGATATGAAGTTTTCCCAAAAGCTCTACCTTGTAGGAAAAAAGTGTAGTCTACCATGGAGACAAGACCCTTTTGCAAAACTTTATGAAGGTTGCTGCGGGTTGTAAAATCCGTACACTAAAATCTTTTCAGTCTAGGCCAGGGATCGGGTCGCTATTCACACCACAGTATTATAAATATAATAATGTTTTATTTTATAATAATATGAGCATATGACATTGTGAATTAAACTAAATTGAGCATAACATTGTGGACAAAGAGAAAAACTAAAGAACTATTGTTATGATAACCGACTTGGTTGCATGAACCGTCCGTCGGCCAGACACATTTTGCCTCACCCCGCACCCGCTTACTACGCCTGACTTCCCTGGTCTTCCCAAGATACCCAAGACATATTTCGGATGGAAGAAATTGGGGCAGTCGACTCTCTCCATACAAAAATCGGGATTTTCCAACGTATCCAAGGTGTAAATCCAAGGTATAGAGGTGCGCATCATCCATGCAGGTCTCCAAGGGTAGGGCATATCCAGGGGTATTCGGTGGCAGCCTAAGGACTTTATTTAGGCAATATGTCTGCGGACTATCCACCACCTCAAAATAGCTTTATCCCCATACCTGTGCGGCACAGGTCTGTACAGCCCTACATACAGCGTTAAAGAGCTTCCATTTAGCTCCGATGCTTACATTGGGTTTTGCCAAAAAGGGGCTCCATAAGCAGTTGATACACACCACAGGATAAGCTAATCGCTGCACTGTTTTGCCAGCAATACCGCCGGCCAAAATAAACTTCGTGTCAGTGTCTACACACACACTCTATGTCTTTACCTTTTACCTGGTTTAGTTGTAGCTTTTCAGTCTAGACGAAGCAATTTAGCCGAAGTAAAGCTCTTCAGTTTAAGCTAAGCTTTTTAGCCCACGCGAAGCTTTCTATTGGGTTGCCCAAAAAGTAATTGCGGATTTTTCATATAGTCGGCGTTTATAATTTTTATACACTTGAAAAGTGTTTTATAATTTTGCCCAGAAGTTTGCAACGCATAGAAGGAATCATCTCCGACCACATAAAGTATATATTCTTGATCAGCATGACGAGCTGAGTCGATTAAGCTTTGTCCGTCCGTCTGTCTGTTTCTACGCGAACTAGTCCCTCAGTTTTGGAGCTATCGAGCTGAAACTTTGCACAGAGTCTTCTTTTTACTGCACGCTGCTAATATGTCGGAACCGACCGGATCGGATAACTACTTCTTGTAGCTGCCATACAAATGTTCGGTCGGAAAATGGATTTTAGTGAGAAAAACTGTTTTGCTCTCAATATAACTGCTCTCAAACACGGTCATGGGTAATATGTAATGTTTTTAAGCTGATCTGCGAAGTTTGGTCGAAGTCGCTAACCGTTGAGACAAGCTATTTCAAGTGTATCAAAACTTCGGTACAGACGAAGTTAGCTTTGCCTTTCTCGTTTTAACTGCTTGTGACTCTGTAATTGCATTCTTTCTTTTGTCAGTTATTAGCTGTCACTATTAGCTTGCTTTAGAAAAAAAGTGCGCGTAATTTTGTTTACATTTGTTTGATTGGCGCCCTTTTTAATATGGAGTCCACAAAAGAGCATTTTCGTCATATTTTACTTTATTATTTCCGTAAAGGAAAAAGCGCAGAGAGAGTTGCTAAAAAGTTACGTGATGTGTATGGTGATAAAGCCTTAAAAGAAAGACAGTGTCAAAATTGGTTTCGCAAATTCCGTTCTGGAGATTTTTCACTTAAAGATGAGCCACGTTCAGGTCGGCCAAATGAAGTTGATGATGACCAAATCAAAGCATTAATCGAATTGGATCGTCATGTAACTGAGCGTGAGATAGGAGAGAAGTTAAATATACCAAAATCAACCGTTCATTATCACATACAAAGTCTTGGACTGGTGAAAAAGCTTGATATTTGGGTACCACATGAATTGAAAGAAATTCATTTAACAAACCGAATCAACGTTTGTGATATGCATCTTAAACGCAATGAATTCGATCCATTTTTAAAGCGAATCATAACTGGAGATGAAAAATGGATTGTTTACAATAACGTTAATCGAAAACGATCATGGTCCAAGCATGGTGAACCAGCTCAAACCACTTCAAAGGCTGATATCCACCAAAAGAAGGTTATGCTGTCTGTTTGGTGGGATTGGAAGGTGTGGTATATTTTGAGCTGCTTCCAAGGAACCAAACGATTAATTCGGATGTTTACTGTCAACAACTGGACAAATTGAATGCAGCCATCAACGAGAAACGGCCAGAATTGATCAATCGTAAAGGTGTCATTTTCCATCATGACAACGCCAGACCACACACATCTTTGATGACCCGGCAAAAACTGGGACAGCTTGGCTGGGAAGTTTTGATGCATCCACCATATAGCCCTGACCTTGCACCATCAGACTACCATTTATTTCGATCTTTGCAGAACTCCTTAAATGGTAAAACTTTCGGCAATGATGAGGCTATAAAATCGCACTTGGTTCAGTTTTTTGCAGATAAAGGCCAGAAGTTCTATGAGCGTGGAATACAAAAATTGCCGGGAAGATGGCAAAAGGTTATCGAACAAAATGGAAATTATATATTTGATTAAAGTTCATTCTAAGTTTGATTAAAAATGCATTTACTTTCTTTTGAAAAATCCGCAATTACTTTTTGGGCAACCCAATAAAGTTGGTCATTGAATAGAATTTAAGCAAGAGGCGAAAATTTAAGGAATACCCATAATTAAGATAATTTACAGAAAAAAATCGACATAACCTAACTATGTGGTAGAAGTATTAAAAAACAATTTTTAAATGCTTGGGGGGCACTTTTCTTAATCAGTTTATTTTTCAAAGGGAAAATAGTACGATATCTCTGGTAAAAGTAAACAACTTTAAGACGTATACAGGGTTGTGAAGAAGAAGTAATATACAAATTAATTAAAAAATTTGAAGAGTGGTTAAATTTGTTGTATGAAAATTTGTCTTACTTCTCATCAAGGTATACTAAACCAATTAACTGCACTCCTGTGCTCTCTGAATCGAGGGCCTTTGTGAATTATATTCATTAATTTTTGACAGTATAAAAACAGATGGAGTAAATTAGATAACAGGTTTGCTCGGTGGACCTTTCGCGAATGCCAGCCTGGCTGTGCGCTCAGGTTGATTTCGCCCTGTCTGCCTATCGCGTGTATTTGTTTAGCGCTAATTGTGGACTATGGTTGAAAACCTTCAGCCGCCACTTACACACAAAGAAATCTGTGGGTAGATTTAACCGATATTGTGGGTTGGAAATGCGCCAACCCACAAAGTTGGTAAAATTAACCAAATTGTAGAGTAACTTTCACGTAAACCTTTACGTAAGAGGAACTATTGCTATGGTAAATCTAACCGAAAATCTCGTTTAAAAATGCGCCAACCGACATAATTAGTAATATTTACCGATGTTTACAGTAAGTACTTTTTCTTACTGAGTTCACAGTAATTTTACCATTTAATTGGTAATTTGACAGCTGTTACACAACTGTACAAACAGTAGGGTGGGATACTTAGCTGTCACAAGTGGGCAATCTACTTGAGCTCATCCCAGAGCAGAAGAGGCAACCCCAATACTCCCCACCCACCAAATTTGGTTCTGAAACAATTATTGGAATTAAACAAATATTTATTAAACTTGAGAAATATTTACTTACTCTGGGGGACTCGAACTCGGGGCCATTGGTCTCAACACGATTGGAAGCACGTCTTTACCAGTTACGCTACGCGCCCGTTGAAAGCAGCGCCTCTAACATATTACTTGTATTAAATCTGCCTAAACATATGCACCAATAATTTCTTGAATATCGGATAAATGAGACCACTAGTAATTCTCAAGTTCTAATTCGGTTAAAGTGCTCTATAAAAGACCAACAGAAATTTGCTAAGTCAATAATTTTCGCGGTTAGATTTGCCGTCGGAACAGTTAATCGGTGCATCAAAACACATTCAAAAAGTTATACCATATGTGCGGTTAGATTAACTTGTGGGTAAAGTTAATTGGTGCAAAAGCAAAGTATGATGAAAAAATCACACCAGAGTTACTAATTCTATGGTAAAGTAACTGTAGTAGCAGTAACTTATTAAAACCATAGAAAATTTTACAAAATATTTGTGGTTAATTTTACTAGAGTACAGTTGTTAAATGCAACAACAAAATTCGTGCTAAAATAAATACGTAAGCTTACAAAATTCTTCCAGTAGATTTTACTGTTAGCACAGTTACAAAACAACAACAAAACCACATGCATAAAAAATTTGGAAAAAGTTACTGTCAGCGTTTAATTTTTACACCATGATTTTTTTTTGTGTGTAGCTCAAACAATAACAAACAAAGTGTGCCTCCAGCATTTGCCTCTCAGAGCACCACATGTCTTAGAGAGCGGAGAGAGCGAGTTGAGAAAATAATTAAGACCCCTCACCACATCGGAACACGTCACCTTATAGTAAGGTCATTCAGGCCTTTATAAAAAGGTAGTCGCACTCTCTTACATCTCATTAGAGAGAGTAATATATTTCAATACAAAGCCTACTAAGCTACTAAGTAAATCACAAAAAATTCGTCCGCGGAGACGCTTTGCTTACAACAGTTGCTTGCTGACTGAAATTTAAGAAGTTGTCAAAGAGAGCGAGAGAGCGAGGGTGCTCTGTTACGTTATTTACCTTTTCTTCTCATTACTTTACTCCTACGAAAATCCTTTCGGGTGAATAAATATTAAGATTAACTTGTTTTGGAAAAGGTTTGGATTCCATAACCGGTTAGGTACAGGAATTTTGTAATGCCCAAATCGAGCAGGCAATCGAAATCGAAAGGAACACTTACAATTCTAAATAATCATTTTTTCTAAAGGAGTCCGGAACCAAATCATATTAGGAAAGCAACCCTTGGCAGCCCTTATAAAAATTTCTACAAATAAATCTTATTTATATTTTTCTTTAAAAATATTACTTTTATTAAAAGCTTAAGCATAACAACAAAAAGATGAAAGCATCTGTTGCTTGTCTGTTTTTGCTTTCATTGCTTTTGCAGTTCCCAACTGATTAAGGCAATGATTGTTCGGAGAGTCAGTTGACAATCATGCATTCTTTAGCGTAAAGCCTACTGATGATTCAACCGGGAGGTTGATGAAACAGTACTGTATTCAGCTTTTTTTGTTGTACAATGCTTAAGTTGCGAAACTAGCTAATTAAATATTATTTAAATATTTTCTTAAATTTGTTTGCTTCATTTTCTTAAGTTAATTTTGTATTATTTCTGTTTTCGCTTATTTTCCACAGATGTTTATCATGGCATCAATGGCAACATGTCCTTGGATAGACGCGGTGAGATTGCCACGCCCCCTACACGCTATGATCTCACCTTGGGCTCAGATAAATCTTCTTCATTGTCACGCTCTGAGGCTGGCACCTACGATGTCATTCAAGCCGAAATCCAACATGCCAAGCGTCAAGAATTAGCCACTGGTGTGGCCACCTCACCCACTCATCAAAATGGTCACAATGGCAACGGATTCGCCGCGAGCACGGCCCATGACATCGAGGCCGAGGTGAAGAAACGCAAATGGCCCACCGAACCCAGCTATTTTCTGGCCAAAGAGCTTCTAATGACCGAGCGTACCTATAAAAAGGATTTGGATGTTTTGAACTGTTCACTTAGACAGGTTCTAAGTCTCGAGGATGTGGACCAATTGCAGCCCCTGTTCGAGCTGCTCGATTCGCTGGCCCAGCATCATAATCTCTTTTTGCGTGACATTGAGCATCGTATGGTTTTGTGGGAGGGTCGCGGTACCCATGACACTCATCGCATTGGTGATGTGATGATGAAACACATGGCCGCTTTGCCCATTTATGATGAATATCTGCAGACCCATTTGGATATCTTGCACTGTCTGAACGAGATGTATGAGACGGATAATCGCTTCCAGCAATTGTACAAGGAATTTGAGCAGCAGAAGATTTGCTACCTGCCTGTGGGGGAACTGCTGTTGAAACCATTGAATCGCCTGCTGCACTATCAGCTGCTGTTGGAGCGTCTGTGCGACTATTATGCCGAAGAGCATCCCGACTATGCCGACTGTCAGGCGGTCTATCATCTGCTCATCCGTAGCACCAAGCAGATACGTAGCCAACTGGCAGAATCTGCGAACTTTGTGGAACTATGCGAACTGCAGCGTGACATTAGTTTCGAACAGTTGGTACAGCCGCATCGTCGTCTTATACGGCAGGGTTGCCTATTGAAGCATTCCAAGCGTGGCCTGCAACAGCGCATGTTTTTCCTCTTCTCTGATATACTTTTGTATGGTTCCAAGTCACCGTTGGATCAAAGTTTTCGCATACTGGGCCATGTGCCGGTGCGTTCGCTATTAACGGAGAATGCGGAGCATAATACTTTCTCCATATTTGGGGGTCAATGTGCCATAACGGTGAGTGCTGGCACTACCGCCGAGAAGACGCTATGGCTGGCAGAGCTATCCAAGGCAGCGGCGGATATTAAGAATAGGCCACCCAATATGCAGCTACAGTTGACCACATTGAAGAATTGCAGTGAGTATGATTAGATAACTGATTCAATAATCTGTAAATTTTTTTGTATAATCAATTATTCTAAAACCTGTACAGAAGGGTTTTAAAGGATTTTTAAGTGATGTCGCCAGTAGTATAAAATCGAATCGGACAATTTTCCAACCAACTAAATGTTGAAGACTCTTCGTTAGGCTATCTTTTTCAGTAGGTGTCGTGTCTTTGAGTGTAAACAACATAGTTTTTGGGTGCTCCGAATATGTCAACTTTTGTGCCAACAAAACACAATTGGTTAAAGAATGAAATGGGAAGTCCTACCCCACCCGCCGCATAGCCCAGACATTGCCCCTTCTGACTACTATTTGTTTCCGTCAAAGTCGAATGCCTTTGAAGAACTTTGTGGATCGCTTCAAAAGACGCTCCGATTTTTCGAGAGTTACCAGCAAGATGGGAAAAAGTAGTGATAGCAGATCAATATTACTTTGAAAAATAAATTTCTAACAAATTTTTCACATAAAGCGTCAAACTTAAAAAATAATCCTTTAAAAATTGTTTTTACTGGTAACCAAAACAAATTTTCTTTCTGGAATTATAAATTAATCCCTTTCTGTCAAGTAGATGTGGAATATATACCTCTCCCCCTCATGACCACTTAGTGAATTTCGGGTCTAGCGATATTTCCTTCCCGCGCCCATTTCTAGTAAATATATGTATGAAGATTGTCATTTCACAGCAGCATCGGCACTGCTTGCCCAAAATTGGGAACGTATACACTCCTAAGTCTTTCCCAAAAATTAAAGTGACAATATATTTTGATAAAACTTTGAAATAAGTTCCCTCTCGTTGAACCAATGAATACGTACTAAAGATCCAAGCAAATCGACCTCATGGTAGGATTGTCAATATTTTATCGATATAATGTCGATATTTTTGTTGGACGATAATGGTTATTCCGATATCATACTTTTGTATGCCGATATTGGCGATTATCGATATTTTTAAAACGTTATCAATTCTATGGTAATAGGTGCAAATTATGTGGCTAGCCTGATAAATCATCTGGTAATACAACTTAAAGTCGCATAAAAGAAATAATCATACATGTATGGATGCAGAAATAAGCTGCAATATTAGGTGTCAGTGTTAGAATATATTGAAGATATGGTCAGATATGGTATGGAGATAGTGCGGATGAATTCTTCGTGCTGTCTAAAAGTGCATTTCGATACTTTTCTCTCTTGGCCTCAGCTTCGGCAAGCGTTCAACTTGTTTATGTGTAAATAGCGAAATGTCTTCGGCCGCTGGGAGTATCAGGTGATAATCGCCTTACAGACCCCCGAAGCAGAATGACTGGAGAACACATTAGGCGCGTTCTCTTCAATTCTTCACTTGATACTTTTTTAAACATAATCTCTAAGTCTTTAATGCCTACACTCAGATAAGATACAAATTTAGTTCGTCACAATACTTCCTATGGAAAAAAAATACGTTTGTGCTTGTGTAAAACTACCGCCTGCAACTTTCATGCAATTCAGTATTCACCGATTCACACAACCTTCTTAATTCGTATTCAGTGCAAAAGGTAACGAGTTTGATCCTCAACAACTTATGTTCGCGTTTGCATAAAAACATGAGTCACTTCGCCCCCTGGTAGCTATGGCTGGCCGCCTCTGGTCTAGACCTGGGCAAGACAAATGGAGAGGACAGAAAAATCCCTTCTCTCTCTGACACGCAGTTATGCATAGCCGGATTTGAACTAAATTTTATGTATGCACAGTGAACATTTTACATGCAAACAATGCGTCGCACTATTTCTGACAACCAAAAAGAAAAGAGAGCGAACGAGAAAAAGTGAGTGCAGCTAAACAAAATCTTTACCCCCCTCATCTGTCCATATACAGGGTTGCCCATATTCGACGGACCCATCTGGCAACGCCATAACTTTTGACAGAGATGTCAGATCGCTTAATGACATACCGCGTTTGAAGCGTCAGTCCAAGCAGATTTTTACCATGGAACAATACACGCCACGCGAGCGCTCTGAAATAGTTGAAATTTACATTCAACAGAACAAGTCAATTGTGAAAACTCAACGTGCTTTTAAAAAATTAAAAAATTAATGAATGGGACCGTAAATAAGCAAAATTGCCGTATTTACGCCACTGAAAATCCTGAGGAGAAAGAAAACGGTCATTGGGCCGTTTTTCTTCCAAAATGAAAATGGCCATGCTGTTACCATCAACCAGGAGCGTTATCGCGACATGATGACCAATTTGTGATGCCAATTATTCGTCGAAAGCGTATGAGGCAGTTCTGGTTTCAACAAGACGGCGCTCCACCGCACACAAGTCGCATAACAATCGATTTTCTGAAGAAATTGTTTCCGGGCCGTTTGATGTCGAAAAGTGGTGATTTGGACTGGCCACCGCGTTCGCCCGATTTGACGCCGCCTGACTTCTTCTTGTGGGGATATTTGAAGTCAAAGGTTTACGTTAACAAGCCAAGGACCGTAGAAGAGCTCAAGGACAACATTCGTGAAGAAATAGCCGCTATTCCGGCCGAAATGTTGGCGAAATCGATGGAAAATGCTGCAAAAAGGGGCACAATACGCCATCAACGCCAGAGGCGGCCATTTGAGAGATATCATATTCAAAAATTGATGTAAACAAATCTACTTGGAACAAATTAAATGATTAAGATTGCCAACCGCCAAATTTTTATTTTTTTCTTTGATTTTTTAAAAAAAAACATGGGTCCGTCGAATATGGGCAAGTAGAGCGGTCCCCAAACCGGCAAAATGGAATAAAGGAGGTCTCAGCATTCCCATAGCTAATATTTGTTGTATAATTAATAATTGTGAAAATCAAAAAATTTTATTTTAATTTTTAATGGGCGCGACAGGGTCTCAAAGTTTTTAAAAAATATTAATCATACGACACGTTCACCAAATACAAATTTTTACAAACGAAGTTATTAGTTCATTTCAATTGCTGTCATTGTTTGAAATTCAAAAAGAGATCTACATTTGTGGAAATAAAATACTTACAAATTTGAATAGTTTATAAATAAAATCATCGCCTACTATTTATAAATGAAAAAAATATATGATAATAGGCAACACTGCGTATGAGTTATTTACAAAAACTTTAGACGACACTCGCGCCCGTTAAAACTCGACTTTTTTATCTTTTGTTTTTATTTACGCTAATTATACATGAAAATGTATCAGATAGGGGGGTGAGAGCATGACCTTTAAAATTTCATATACATGGGGACTGCTCTAATGGGCAACCCTGTACATATGTATGTGATATTACACTGTACAGCTAATTCAGATTTTTTCTGTAACCTTAGGTTCTATCTGGATTCAATGTTAATTTGAAATAAAGAAAAAACTACTATAACACAGCCCAACAGTGTTTTTTGTGCAGGTCTATTTTTATATGATTATGTTAATATTGATTGCACTAAACAAAACTGTATCATTGGTTTTGTCCTATCAGCTCTTGTTTTCAATATATGGCGGAAAAACGAAAGAGTTGATTTTTTGATTTATGGAGGCTACACTAGGCACAAATATATGAGTTTATGAGCTGTTTGCGATAAATTACATATCAATCCATTTTTAAAAATCAAATGCGCTACATAAGTTAATACAGCTTATATAAGGTTGTCAAAAAAGTCTTGCGGTATTTTTATTGAATTTTCAATTGTTCATAAAATTGGTTATAATAATGCGATTTAAGTCAAATATGCGCCGTTTTGTTCGATGACGAGTTCCCAACGAGATGCCAACTTCATAATGCCCTTCTTATAGAAGCTCGCTTCCCTATTGGCAAAAAACTCGGAGAGCCAATTTTCACAGGACTCTCTTGTGGCCAACTTCCGACTACCAAGCTCGTTCGCCATGGACAGAAATAGGTGGTAATCACTTGGTGCGAGATCCGGACTATACGGTGGATGCAAAAGAACCTCCCATCCGAGCTCCCGGAGCTTCTGGCGCGTCACCAAAGATGTGTGTGGCCTGGCGTTGTCCTGATGGAAGACAATTCGGCCTCTGTTGATCAAAGATGGCCTCTTCTGCATGAGTGCTGCATTCAAGCGGTCCAGTTGTTGGCAGTACAGGTCCGAATTGAGCGTTTGGCCATAGGGGAGCAGCTCATAGTGGATGATTCCCTGCCAATCCCACCAAACACACAGAAGAACCTTCCTGGCCGTCAATCCAGGCTTGGCCACCGTCTGGGCAGCTTCACCGCTTTTCGACCACGACCGTTTGCGCTTCACGTTGTCGTAAGTGACCCACTTTTCATCGCCAGTCACCATCCGCTTCAAAAACGGGTCGATTTTGTTGCGATTCAGAAGCGATTCGCATGCATCCATACGGGCAAAAATGTTTTTTTGCGTCAAGTCGTGTGGCACCCATACATCGAGCTTCTTTTGAATCCAAGCTTCTTCAAATGGTTTATAACGGTTTGATGACTCATGCCCAGCTCTTGGCCGATGCTACGGCTGCTACTATGCCGGTCTCTTTCGATCAATTCGGCGATTTTATCGCAATTTTCGACGACAGGCCTTCCGGACCGTGGCGCATCTTCGATCACCTCTGCACCAGAACGAAAACGTTGAAACCATCGTTGTGCGGTGGAAATGGAAACTGTATCGGGTCCATAAACTGCACAAATTTTATTGGCAGCATGAGATGCATTTTTGCCTTTATCGTAGTAGTACTGTAAAATATGCCGTATTTTCTCTTTATTTTGTTCCATGTTTGCGACGCTATAACTCACGAACGACTAAAAACAAACAACAATAAATCAAACACGTGTTAGCGCGTGAAAAGAGCTTTCCAAAAGCTCTAGCGTGAACCGATGCGACGAATACAACTAGAACTACGCGCTTGCAAAGACAAGCTCGCATGACTTTTTTGACAACCTTATATTATAATCAAGTCTTTATTGTCAACCTTCTAAACCTCCTTAATAAAAATCTTCATCCGTCATTATACTTCCACATGATAAATCGATATCACAATCGAAATAGTCTACAAACTCATCTGGAAGTTCGACCACTGCTACTTTCAGATACTTCGGCTAAACTGCTTAGCGGATTGTTGTCATCCTGATCCATTCAAGCATCACCGAAAAAAACAGATTTTCTAAAACAACTTTAATTATTTAGACGAAACTTTAGTGTCCCAAATGCAAGTAATACGCTCAAACAGGCTCTTTTTTCGATGCATGTCATCATTTCACTCAAAATTTCATTCCTGTAATGGACTTTCAAACATCTTATTATTCCCATATCCATTGGATCATTTAATTCGAATATTTTCAATTTTTGTTGAACATCTTTTTTGATGTGCAGAGCAATTTTGTTGCTTGAACATTTGACCCAATTTCAACAGCCATTTTTTCTTGAAAATTGCTTTCCATGCTTTTTGATTGAAATTATAAACAACTTTGAGTGATCTTACGTTTCTTAATCAATTGGGTCGCTTTGATCTGCCAATTACCAAAGGTGCAATCTTCTCAGTGCCAGAATATCTCCCAAAAATCAGTGTATACGATAGAATACTTAACATTTCAAGGGCAATTACTGAATAATTACACTTTTCAATTAGAATTACTGAAATATTTGCTTTAAGAAGGCAATATTGTATTATTTCTTTAAAAAGAAATGGTAATCTGATAAAGATTGAATGGTTATGACATACCTTTTAACTGTTTTAACTTTTTACTTATTTATTGTATTCTTTTTTATGGCTGGCAAGAAAAGCACACTGCAAGGCCTTGTAAGACATCCAAACCCAATATCCCCACCAACATCAGTTATAGAAGTAACATTTTCTATTTCGATTTCCTATCCCAGGCTCTTCCGAAGAGGGTCTCGATCTGCTTGGCCTGAGCAACGGGAACAACAGCAGCCTAAACAGCAGCATCAATGGCGGCGGTCCATTGACACCGCAACAGTTGCAGCTGCAACAGCAGCAACAAAACAAAACTCAACCGTCGCGAAGCAATACCGCTCTGCACGTTTGTTGGCATCGTGGCGCCACCGTCGGACTGGGCGATCATCTAATCGCAGCCGAGCACCAGCTATCCGGTTATCTGTTGCGCAAATTCAAGAATAGCTCCGGCTGGCAAAAGCTTTGGGTGGTATTCACTTCGTTCTGTTTGTACTTCTATAAAAGCTATCAGGATGAGTTCGCCTTGGCCAGTCTGCCGCTATTGGGCTATACAGTGGGTCCACCAGGACATCAGGATGCGGTGCAAAAGGAGTTTGTGTTTAAGCTGTCGTTTAAGAATCATGTGTACTTCTTTAGGGCGGAGAGTGCGCATACGTATAATAGGTAAGTTCGCTGGCAATCTTAATCTTCAATTCAATCCTTAATTCATTTTGTTCCAGATGGCTGGAGGTATTACGTAGCACCACCCAAACGCAGGACTTCAAGAACATACACAGCAATGCCATTTGCAATTAATGTATCAATTTTCTAAACTCCCCCCAAAATCCTTGTGCAATTCCATGAAGCAGAAGCAGTGCAGCTACATAGAAATGCCCTTCTAGTATTCTACTTTTTACACATACAAACATACATTTATATATATATATTTTTTATACAACGTATACACCACAACAAAATATTCCCATATTTTTATACACTTTACCTAACCCTTTACACTTTTATCTGTATTTGGAAAAGTTATGTCCCAGGCTAGCCTCTAGTTCGTTTCTATGTAAATAATTTTGTCCTTGTGTTGTCTTGTTTTTGGTTTCTATATGTGCATTTCTTTCGTCATCCATGTGCGATGTGTTGTAAATCCTTTTAAACTATGTGTCAAATTTTAATAAATATTTACAAATTTGCATTTCAACGAAAACTAATTTGTCCTATGAATTATACAAAAAAAAACAAAAAAAAACTGTTTCATTAATCATAAGCTTAAGTCATTAACTTTAATAGACTTTAACAAATTAATAAAGAATTTTAACAACACACAACACAAATTCAATTGATTCTAAAGCGAAATTGGTTAGATACTCTTACATCAGGCCACGAGTCGAATGTTAAGATCCAAACTTCATTTGCAGGTTCAACTATGATGAGCTCTATGGGGACCACTAGACTAGTCAAGCGCATAAAGCAACAGCGGTTGCGCTGGCTGGGACATGTTACCCGTATGGATAAACAAACTCCAGCAAAAATTGGTCTACATGAGGAATGCGAAGGCAAGGTGGGACGACCAGGTGCGGAAAGACATTTCCAAGGTTAGTGTGAAAAACTGGTGCCAGCTCGCACGGAGCAGAAGCGACTGGTGGGCATTAGTTGCAGCGCACGAGACCGTCAAACGGTTGTGATGGCCAATCAAGAAGAAGAAGAAAAGAGTACATGGTAACACTGTTAGTGACAGCTGTGCCTGCTTAATTACTTAATTGGGCCGGTGACTCCGGCTATTCGCGTCAAGCCCGGGGACACAATTTTGACTCGATTAAGATGATAAAAGAAAAATGCATTATGTTGCAGCTAAAGGGGATGAAGTAGATTTAGATAAATAAGTAAAGATTTTGTATATGTAAAAAAATTCACTTTTACAATTGCAAGATATACAAAAAGTGAATTTTCCTCACTGACGGTGAAAATTAACTTCCATTTTAGTCTTTTATTGATTTAAAACTAATTTTTTGTTTAATGTGTCCAGAATTTGGATTGTGCAAGTGGTAACACCGGCTTGGCCTACTGCCGTCAGCCGAAAACTTAACGCGTCTTTCCACTTCCCTGACTACTACACCTGGCTTCCCGGGTCTTCCCCAGATACCAGATCGTTCGTTAAAAAAGCTTCAATATGCGCAAGTTTCTGTATCCACTAAATAAATTCCTTCTTTACCAATTGCCTATGTCGTTGTGCTTCGAAGATTTAGCCCATAAGCTTTGTCCAGCTTTCTCCATTTAAAACTTGCAGGCATTCCTCTCTGCTAAGACCTGTCCCTTTTCCAATAAATTCGACGTATCTCCCTTAAGATTGGGCATCTTGCTATAAAGTGCAGCGTATCTTCTCTTTCTCTCATATCGCATAACGAACACTCTTCCGAGCGATCGGTTCTGTGGGGGGAGTATTCCAAACTCAAGTGCTCTACTCTTGCCTTGAAAACTGCCGCAATTCCATTTATGCCTATGTCATCGTTGAAGTAGTTTTTGGCTCCAAGGTTGTGCTCTAATGCTTTATAAGTATCGCGTTTCTCACTTTGCCTCGCCCTGCGCTCCGCATTGTCTCAAGAAGATCATTTCACACCCTCGATCAACAGTCTATGGTTCATTTTCCAGGTGGATAGATTCTCAAAAGAGCAATTTACGTACAGTGCTCTTCCATGTTCATGGTCTTCCTCATATAGCTTAAATGTAAGTGTAGCGTGTCGGCATAAACTGGAGATAGTCCAGTTTCGAAAATGAAGGCATGGTTTGGAGTGTTCATTGGAATTCTAAACAATCGCTTTATAAAACCCATCAACAATTTTTCCACACTATATGAAGGAGTGTGTCCCCATACTTGGGCGGCGTACTATTTGGGCGATGTTGCTTCAAAGGTTTTGAACTTTGCACTGCATTTTACATTCTTTTTTGCTATGAAGGAGGAAGGATCTTTGAGTTTTTGTCGTACATGTTTGGTGAAACTCATTGATGGAGTCAATAGCACGCCCAGATATCTGTACTCCTTGAGCACTTCAATTTCTGCCCCGTTTAGAGTACACTTCTCATTTCGTGACAGTCTTGCATCTTTCACGCACATTATTTTTGATTTTTCAAGATTTATTTCCAAATTCCATGTAACACAGTATTCATAAGTACGGTTGATCATCTCTTGCAGCTTCTGTGGGCTGTCCGCCAGAAGCACCATGTCATCTGCGTACATGAGTATCTTGACAATGTGTGCTACGATTTTCACACCTCCAGGCAGAATTTCCGTGATATCATCTACAAACAGCGAGAAAAGCAATGGACTGAGGAGGCACGCCTTCTTCGAAAATTCGGCTATAAGCTTGTAAGAGCTCTGTAAGAAGACCTTCCGTCGCATTCTTGAGAAATTCACCGGGAACTCTATCGATACCAGGCGCTTTGTTTGGTTTAATTCGTCGGATCGCTTCTTGCTTTTCTATAAATGTTATAGCCGCATCAAGCTCTTGATTGGACACGTACGGTAGAAGCTGACTTGAGACCTGCAAGGATGCTCGAGTAGACAACAAAACACGTATTGTTATTGAAATAATTAAGCGCTTGAAACATTTATTTTGTGAATATTCTGTATGGATAATTTTATTTAATTAAAATTTTCCCTACTTTTAAGAGAAATACAAAGTCCTCTTCCTTGTGTCCATTTTCGCAATATAAATATATATATAATATATTGAAATATTTCTGGAATATAATTAAATATAAATTTAAATGGTTGACTTTAAAGCAGAGATTAAAACAGTAATCAAAACCGTAACCCTTAACCGCTTAATACACTTTAAAATTTGTAACCGAAACCGTAACCACAACCAAATCAATTTTTTTTCTTAAAACCTTAAACCCATAACCTTTATTAACACATACTACTACAGTGACTGCGAACTGTTAGTCTATAGTGATTTGTATTCTATCTGGATTCTAAATTCATTTTCATTAAAAATATGTTTCTATAAAAAAGATGGCTTAAGCTAAGCTTCCACATGCAAATAATTTGCCCAAATTTTGATAAAAAATTGACGAACTTTTAAAACTTAGGAGACTTTTCGGCTATTTTTGATCAAATTGCTTACGTATGGAACCATAGTTTAAGTTTTAAGTTCAAAATTTGGGCAATTATTTGCCTGTGGGACCATAGCTTTAGCAAGGACCAATATTGGTACGGTGGGAAAAAAAATAATTAATACTTCCAGATCTTCGTAAATTACCAAGTTGTGCTAGCAGTATTATAGTGCGTTTCTACTACAGCAGAGTTAGAGTTCGCGTCCATTTATCGAAGAACGCGCGTCCAACTCCATAGACCGTTGCTGACCGTTTTTTCATATTTATACGATGAATATCGATAGATATTGATATCGATAAGATTTTTGACAACAAAATCAGCTGGCACAACAATTGGCGGTAAAAAAAATGGAAGGTAAGATTTTATTTATATTATAAAGGCGTTCCCTTTACAGACCCAACCTGATCAAAAAGTACTGGTACAGATACATCTTCAAACAAATTGTTCAATGTGTTATTAATTGATAATGTCCTTTGTAGAAAGGAGCAAAACTAAATTGGGCCATCTGGCAAAGCATCATCAAATTGGGAGCATTAGTCCAGAATCCATTCCATGGCGTCTGTATTTTTAGGCACGTCACTGTTCCAAAAGCAACCATATCGACTCTAAGAAATAAATAAATAATTTATAACTTTATTTTAATATTTAATAAGTAAATGGCTTGTGACTTACAAACGCTCTAGTTGCAAAAAACATTTTGATTTAACTGCATAAGCTGCATTTGTTCCTTTTCAATTGCATTTAGCAAAACAATGTAACTCAAATTCATTTTGATTAATGCACAAAGGTAAACAAACAAACCAGATCAGCTGTTGTGGACACCGAACGCAGTGGAAACGCCTTTTGGAATTTATCGAAAAATCGTGGAATCGATGACCGAACACGCTTAAGTGGAAATCGGCTATTACTCACGCAAGTAAGTATTGAGTGTTTGTTTCCAGGAGTAAAATTTATCTTAATATTATTGCTGCCGACATTAATTTAATTTAAACCCGCACTTACTTTTTAAAAAAGAAATTTCACTTGTTCTCTCTACAAGAATGACAACGAAAATGAGATACGCAATTTTTTTTCTTGCTATTCCCCAAGGTTAACTTTTTAGTGCCTGCCTTGACAGCTGCAGCTCCCTAGCATTAAAGATCAGAACTTTTGCCAAGAGAGCGTGAAAGAGAGAAAGTGAGCACGACATTTCTCCCGGTTGCCGAAACGACATGCGCAAATCGCTTACCATAGCAAGTGTTTTGTAAATGTCGTAGGGATATGACATCGCTTGCAAAAGCCAATCTTCTTTAAAACCGCATTTAGCAACAGAGCAAACTTTTCAATTGCTAGCCAGCA
The DNA here is from genome assembly GCA_018904235.1 of Lordiphosa stackelbergi. Lineage (NCBI taxonomy): Eukaryota > Metazoa > Arthropoda > Insecta > Diptera > Drosophilidae > Lordiphosa > Lordiphosa stackelbergi. The sequence goes on along the minus strand of JAEIFU010003455.1, from coordinate 10,466 downwards.
GTCGATTTAGTAGTTAGTTAACTTGGTCGTCGCTTAAGTTTGCACATCGATACAGTCTCATATGCAAATTTTTTGATTGAGGAACTTTAGATAAAAACTGGATTTTAAAATTTAAAAGAGGAAAGGACGACTCGAGAAGCGCTTCGAATGCAGTTTTAGAGGCGAATAACGCGAATAAGCGATATGTGGTGCTAAAAAGGCAAGTTATTACCAACAGCTGAAGATCAAGCTTGAGAGAGTTAATAATAGCAAGGATTGGTGGAGTATTGCACGAGAGATAAGGGGAGCTGATTTTAAGATAAGCGCACAGGTTGCGGTTGCTGATTTTAAAAAATATTTTAAAAACCTCCTCAATCCCAGCCGGCAGGGATGCCTTTTACATTACGCAAGAAACCTTATCCAAGATGAACTTTTACACGCAGAAATTACCTATAGTGAAGTCAAAGATGCGCTTGGAAAGGCAAAGGCCAACAAAGCGCCGGGTGAGGATCGTATCCCTTATGAGCACTACATGCATGCACCAAAAGAGTTTCTTGAGGCGCTAACAAAAGTCTACAATAACATGGTCATTGCAGAAGAAGTCGAGAAGTGCTGCTCAACTAACATCGTTTTCCCTATATATAAAAAGGGTGATATAAGCCAGCCAGAGAATTATCGAGGAATTTCCTTTTTAAACTGCAACATTAAAATTTTAATGAGCATCCTGAATTATAGGTTGGCTAAATGGGTTGAGCTCCACAATAAAATGAACGAGTTTCAAGCAGGTTTCAGGAAAGGCTACTCTACGGTGGACAACGTGTACAACCTTGCGGGGATTGTTCATCTAAAGCTGCAGGAAAAGAAAAAGGTATATGCTTTCTTTGTGGATTTCAAAGCGGCCTTCGATAAGGTGCCAAGAAAACTGCTCTGGTACAAACTGCACTCCATGGGAGTGTCATCAAAATTTATTAATTTTCTGGAAAGGATTTATGACCAAACGGAAGCAGCAATATGGACAGGAGGAGCTTTATCCAATTACTTTGATACCGAAATCGGGGTAAGGCAAGGATGCACACTATCCCCACTACTTTTTGCGCTCTACCTAGACGACTTGCATGATGCACTAGGAGGCGGACTATCTGTAGGAGACCATAATATTCGCTTATTAATGTATGCAGACGACATTGTAATGCTGGCTGATGAGACCCAAGTACTCCAAACCATGATCAACCGGCTAGAAACGTATTGCAGTAAATGGGGCATGGAGGTGAACTTGAATAAGTCTGAAATTATGGTATTCAGGAAAGGAGGCAGACTATCGGAGTCTGAAAGATGGACCTACAGGAGAGAAGCAGTAAAAATTGCATCTGAATTTATGTACCTAGGAGTCCTTTTCACGCCGACCGTGTCATTTAAAAAGCATGTGCTTAGAAGGAGTATTGAAACCAAAACTAGTATTAACATGACCTGGAATAACTTCCTGGGAAAAAGGGAGATACACATAAATGCAAAATGGAAACTATTCAATGCAGTAAGCCGCGTAATCCAAGGATATGGAGCAGAAATCTGGGGAGGAGGACACTTTACAGAAGTCGACAGGACCCAACTTCTCTTTTTAAAAAAGTTTTATATTTGCCAGCTAATACACCAAGCTATGCCCTATTCCTTGAGACCGGTTTGGAGAATGCCCACCTGTATACGCTTGACTTACACCTCAGCTTTCTAGGAAAAACGATGCACCTTTATAATGAGAATCGCCTCCCACATTACATTACCAGCATGCTAGTAGAAAAGAATATTTTTTGGGTAAGAAGTCTGGATGAATTGTGCAACCCTCTTCAAATAGACTGGAGGGACTCCTTAAGATCAGCACAGGAATGGAATTCTTTCCGGATAACAATTCATGATGCCCTCAAAGCAAAAACCTTGCAGTACAACCATCAGCGACAGATCACTAGCGCCACCCGAATTTACAAACACTTGGACAACTCAGTGGCCAATAAGCTCTACTCTCTGCCAATCACCACAGTTTCCTGGATACTAAAGGCCCGATTCGATCTGGTAAAGCTGGGTTCTAACACCTATAACCGTCAGGAAAATGTAGCCTGCCCCCTATGCAACACTGGAGAACTGGATGACCTTGAGCATTTCCTAGGAAGATGCCCAATTTTAAAGGAGCATAGATTGCTATGCTTTAGAAAACCCCTGCTTGCAAAGGCCGATATAATAAGAAGTTTGGATGATAGGGAGGATAGGTACTGGGCAGACCTGGTGACCTTTATTAAACTAGCTTTAAAATATCGAGCAGCAATTTTAGAAGTCTTAAATTAGTCTTACATGCGTGCAAATGTGCTACCCTTACTAAACACAGATGAACGATCTGGTATCTGGGGAAGACCCGGGCAGCCAGGTGTAGTAATCAGTGTGAGGTGAGGAGCCATGCGCACGGCCGACGGACGGACTTTGTGTTATGTCCATGTTGGCTAACTTCGTTTCTACCACAGTACTACTACTACAGTCTCACTTTTTGGTCTCTTTTTCTTGAGGAAAGTTAATCTAGTGCCGATATCATTTGGCCAAAAATAAAACAGGCTTAGGTTGCAAAAAGTAGGGGAATTGAGAACATGCCTGTACGACAGACTATTCTTCTTGAAAAATCATATAAAATACTGAAAAACTAACCTGCAGACTAAAATTTTTAGAGTTTGAAATGTGTGGATCCCTCAAAGAAAATGCTTTTGCAATTATTTTTTTTTTTGTTTCATTTATTGATATTTTGTTGAAATCTTATATTCTTTATTAATATTTAATAATAATAATTTTAATTACAATAAGGTAATTTGAAATTCCGCATAATTTTAATTGTTGTATTTCAATTATAATTTGCTTCATTTTGTTGCTGTTGTTGTAATAGCTCTGGTTGTTGTTGTGATTGGAGTTTGTTTGTCTATATCATTGAATCAAAATTGAAATAATGTTAAAACAATATGCTGCTATTTAGATATTAGAGGGGGGTAGATTATTCATACATATATGTATAAGATTAACATGATGCTCAGAGCATCATCATCATCATCATCCATCATCATTATCATCAACGCTATCTCATTGTTATCGTCATCGAGAGTTTAACACAAAGTGCCAAAGTGGAGGGTTCATAGCAAAAGGAACAGCAATAAAGGATATTTATTTTTTTTTAAAACTCGATTGTAAACGCTTAAAAACTAACTAAATGAAAATGCCGCAGCCAAAGACACAGTGAACCAAGGGAGAGAGAGAGAGTGTGTGTGTATATAGCGTGGCAAAATGGCAGTTATGAGGTGTTCCAACTATACACTGAAAAACCGTATTTCGGGACAAGAACTTACACAAGTGGTACAAAGAGAGGGAAGGGGGGCGGGCGGTATGGAAGCAGTTAGTGTTGGGTTAGGCTAATCAGTTGAGTAAACAAAAAGTTAGATGCTCACTTTGTGGCTTAGTCACTGGGTCTTTTTTGTTCAAATGAGCTGTTATATCAGTAAAAGTCTTAAAATTAAGTTTACAACTGAACAATAAAGAGCAATTACCTGAAAAATTATACGAAACGGAGTAAATGATTGAAAAACTGAACAAAAACGAGCAACAAAGTGAACATCTAGACAAAAAGCAGCATTTGAGTGAACAACTGAACCATAAAGAGTCACTAAATAATACGTTTACACACTTTTCTTGAATTGACAAGAATTCTAGAGCTTCCTTATCTAAGAAACTCTTAAAACCAAGTCCTCAACTGAACCATAAAGAGAAAGTGCTTGAAAAACTGAACCATAAAGAGCAAGTACATGAAAAACTGAACGAAACGAAGCAACTGATTGATTAACTAAACAAGAAAGATCAACTCAGTGAACAACTGAACAAATAGAAGCATCAAAATGAACAACTGAACAATAAAGAGCCACTAAATTCTACATTTAACCTATAAAATTTACACAAATTGGTTTCAGTTTCAAAAATTTCAAGGAAATTGGCCTTACTTAATCACAATAAATAGTTCAAGCTGCATTTTTACTGCAGAAATTCAAAAAATTAGTTAAAATTTTTAGAAAAATCATTTCATTTTTGTTCACTCACTCTTGTTACACCCAACACTAGACTCAACAGATAATTATTTTTGGTTAATCAGAATTTCTTTTGCTAAGAACTAACATTTAATTTCAATTTTCAATTACTAGTAAAATTTCACAATTTTTTTGTTTTTTGTAGCCAATAAACTTATTAAACAATCTAGGTAGCTTGTGTGTGTCATCTGTGTTTTTGTGTTTGTCGAATTTTTCTACAATTGTTGCTTTATTTCAAAATGAAACTATTAGTTTTTGATAATATTGTTGTTGCTGTTGCTGATTTATTAATAATAATTTTTGTTTCTTTTTTTGTTTTCTAATTGAATGTTAACATTGTTGTTTTTGTTAGCTTATGAGAGATTTGTAGAGATATTTCTATTGCTGTCGTTTGTGTTTGTGTGTGTGTGTGGAGTGTTTGATGGCCAAAGAAAATGGGGGGGTGGAAATGAATTATGTGTGTTGCGTGTGTGTGCCATTGGCGCTGTTACAATTTCATAGCATTATAATTATTATAAATATTTCTGGTATTATTTAATTTAAACTTGTTTATGTTATTGCATTTTACTCGTGTTGCTGTTGTGGTTGCTCTTGAAGTGCGCCTGCTGCTTCTGCTGCTGTTCCTTATGTGGGCGCATGGCTAATCGATGAAACTTTGCTCCACACAAGCTTTCACACGCTTCTCATACTCGCGACGATTCTCTTTATACAGCTGGGCGGCGGTGCTGTTAGCCGGTGAGTTGGGATTGGGATCGCTCAGCAGTGACTGGAAAACAAACAGGAAGAATATTGCAATAACTGAAATGACATTCGAGTCCATGTCACTCACCTGTATGGATGTTAGTATAGCTGACACATCGTATGTGGGACTCCAGCGATTCTGCAATATATCCAAGCATATGCCACCATCTGCATACACATTGGGATGAAATACTTTCGATACAAATCGAACTGTTGGCGGTTTATTTGGATATTCTTCCGTAAATTCTATGGTTAACTTAAAGGTGCCATCCTCGAATGGTGTATCGTGTGGACCAAAAATCACAGCGTTCCATATCATAATATTATTATCTGTTGGCGCACCCGACACACCCGTTGGTGGATCTTCCTGAAGTCTGTAAAGAATAGGAAATTGAAAAGTAAAGTTAATTGAAAGTGAAGTAGAGAAAAAGAGTTTGAGTTGAAGAAATATGATCAAAACTTCCACCTCAAAGTTGAAAATGAAAGTCGAATTAGGTTAGAACAATGCCTCGTTCTTACAATTCACAAAAAAAAATGGTAAGAAATCGGATTACAATTAAGGCTATTTAAGGAATTTTTTAAATTAAGTTTAATTGTTTTCAAATTCGGCAAGTACATATATAACTAAGACGACGACGATAATCGACTACTGTCTAGTACCGCGATTTGGGTGCTTTGCCATTGTATAAACACAAGCAGTTATCATGACCAATTGGTCACTCCAATTTGGCTCTGATCTGGCGACAAACTTTGACCTTTGGGTACATGGGCCGCCATATAAATTAAAAATAAGTGTCCTTTTGGCACCATCCCCTATCAATTTTTTCATACTGCTGGTTCCCCAGCATATGTGATGCGTGTGAAGTTGTTATCCCAGTAGTATGATGTGCTGTCTAAGTTCTGTGGAACCCTCAAAATAGCCTGGGAACGGGACCAATAAATTGTGAAACCAAAGGCATCAGGTAGCAACACCTCATACCCAGTTTTCCTCGATCACGTCAAGTTTGCGTTTAATGGACAAATTTATACTAGCAACACACAGCTACAACATCTGTTGCTGGTTAAAAAAGATGAGTGCTAGAATTTTGGAAAATTTACCAAAACTAAAAAGAGTCACCACAATTCTTATACCAAATTTCAGCCATCAATTGACAAGCGTTTGGTACCCTGCCCATAGAGAGAAAATACGGCATATTTTACAGTACTACTACGATAAAGGCAAAAATGCATCTCATGCTGCCAATAAAATTTGTGCAGTTTATGGACCCGATACAGTTTCCATTTCCACCGCACAACGATGGTTTCAACGTTTTCGTTCTGGTGCAGAGGTGATCGAAGATACGCCACGGTCGAAAATTGCGATAAAATCGCTGAATTGATCGAAAAAGACCGGCATAGTAGGAGCCGCAGCATCGGCCAAGAGCTGGGCATGAGTCATCAAACCGTTATAAACCATTTGAAGAAGCTTGGATTCAAAAAGAAGCTCGATGTATGGGTGCCACACGACTTGACGCAAAAATACATTTTTGCCCGTATGGATGCATGCGAATCGCTTCTGAATCGCAACAAAATCGACCCGTTTTTGAAGCGGATGGTGACTGGCGATGAAAAGTGGGTCACTTACGACAACGTGAAGCGCAAACGGTCGAGGTCGAGAAGCGGTGAAGCTGCCCTGACGGTGGCCAAGCCTGGATTGACGGCCAGGAAGGTTCTTCTGTGTGTTTGGTGGGATTGGCAGGGAATCATCCACTATGAGCTGCTCCCCTATGGCCAAACGCTCAATTCGGACCTGTACTGCCAACAACTGGACCGCTTAAATGCAGCACTCATGCAGAAGAGGCCATCTTTGATCAACAGAGGTCGAATTGTCTTCCATCAGGACAACGCCAGGCCACACACATCTTTGGTGACGCGCCAGAAGCTCCGGGAGCTCGGATGGGAGGTTCTTTTGCATCCACCGTATAGTCCGGATATCGCACCAAGTGATTACCACCTATTTCTGTACATGGCGAACGAGCTTGGTAGTCGGAAGTTGGCCACAAGAGAGTCCTGTGAAAACTGGCTCTCCGAGTTTTTTGCCAATAGGGAAGCGAGCTTCTATAAGAGGGGCATTATGAAGTTGGCATCTCGATGGGAACTCGTCATCGAACAAAACGGCGCATATTTGACTTAAATCGCATTATTATAACAAATTTTATGAACAATTGAAAATGCAATAAAAAATACCGCAAGACTTTTTGGACAACCTTATATTATAAGTGATATTGTTCACAACAGTGCGGTGACTTCAAAAATATTTATTTTGGAAGCCAGCTTTGATAACACAGTGTTACAGCGAAAAAATACTTTTGAAATGTCATATCACACGTTTTAGAACAGGTCGAGTATAGCATTTCCTCATACTTGGTTTTTTCCTAACACCCCAAAATCTTAAGTTAAGTTTTGCTATTTTATTTCAAATCAATAAATATAACTCTCGAATGAACCGTCCGAATGTTCATAACTTTATCAATTCCGATAGCGACGAGAGGAATCTAAAACAATTTAATCAAAGGTTTGACTAATTAATGTGAAGATCCTCGCCTCAAAAGGAGGCAATTTATAATGCGCCGAGTCCACCGAGTATTTTATTGCGCATTGATTTTTAGACAGTATACCGGGTCGATGCCCAAGTGGGCTATGCATTACTGCTTTGGTGCAAGATGATGTCACTTTCTTCTCATTTTAACTTGGCGTAGTCATCTGTGGTTCCTGTTTGGTATTTAATGGTTCGTCCATCCTGCATATAGAACCCACAGCTAAATTCTTTGCATTTGACCAGATATTCCCACGACTGCACGGTTCTTGCTGAGCACTGCTCCTTTTATACGCGAATTTCAGCTCATTAATAAATAATCATAGCCACCTACAGCTTCTTACTATATGAGCTCATATATATATATAAGTGAGACTTTATCTTTATGCTAGATAACAGAGTACTCGGCAATCGTTAACATTTGCCCAAAAATTGTGAAACATGGAAGTTTATATATAATTGCTTTTTATGTATTTAAAAAGATTATTTGAATCTGGCGCCAATCAGAACTGAGTTTACTTTTAGGGGCACTCATGTTAAAACAAACATAAATATGTTGACATACTAAAACGAGAGCGTAAGTAAGGGGGTTTGGTTCACTTTTTTGCTCATAACTTGAAAACCGTTCATCCGACCTTTATCATTTTTTCGAAAAATTGATTCATTTTGCTAATTACTAACTTTCTCTCAAAGATACGAATCGTCTATCTTTAAAACTGTAGGAGATATAACGTTTTTTCCAAATTACGGGGGCGTCGTAAAAGAAGCATTTGTCCCATACATGTCAAACCACTATCTCTTACCATCTCTGAGATCTAGGTGTTCATACAGACAGACGGTCAGACGTCTCGGCTGCTGATGCTGATCAAGAATATATATACTTTATATGGTCGGAAATGATTCCTTTTGCCTGTTACATACATCTGCACGACTTTAGTATACGCTTTTTACTCTACGACTAACGGGTATAAAAAATACTAGATTGTCGATGAGTACTCAGAAAAACGCGCATAACTTCGAAAAACGGTATCAAAATTCCTTGGAACAACCGTTCAACGGAGAATGAAATGGGCTTTTATAATAAAATTAAGAATAAAATAGTTAAACCAGTGATGGCCAAAGTACAAATTTCTCGAGAAAGGTGGAAATGCCAGATCTGTAAGCCGCATTTCTTAGCCATCGCGTTACCATTGAGTAAATTGTTTAATGTACTGTCCTCACTACAACTGAATTTTGCATTTTCGCATTTTGGACAAAATGTACATTCCCAAAAATACCCAAAAAAAAAATAAAAAAAATCCTCCAACCCCCACCCAAACCACAAAAAATAAAAAAAATAAAAATAAAATAAAAAATCCCAAAAACAACCCACCAAACCCACCAAAATCCCACCCACATCCCTCCCACTTCCCGCCCATTGTCCCATCCGCATCCCTCCCACATCCCGCCCACATCCCATCCACATCCTATCCACTTCCCGCCCACATCCACATCCCTCCCACTTTCCGCCCACATCCTGCATCCACATCCTATCCACTTCCCACTCCACAGTCCACCCACATCCCAACTGGCACTTTACACACAATTTCCCCCAGTTCCCACTCATTTCCCACCCACTTTCCGCCCACAACCCGCCCACATCCCACCAACATAACACCCAATATCCCACCCACATCCCTCCCACTTCCTGCCCACATCCCTTCCACTTCCGTTCCACATCCCACCCACACATCCCTCCCACATCCCTCCCACATCTCTTTCACATCTTATCCACATCCCTTCCACTTCCCCTGCCCACATCCTGCCCACATCCCACCCACATCCTCCCACTTCCCGCCCACATCCCACCCACACATCCTCCCACTTCCCGCCCCCATCCCATACTCTTCCCACCTACATTCCACCCATATCCTAATAATTCACTTTCGCCCACACTCGGCGTTATTTCCAACATCGGAAAATGAAAACACTAATGAATTTTAATTTTTACCCAACAAATCGAGTTCTAAGTCAATTAGATGAAAAATAATTCTTTTGCACGTAGAATTTTCCGGGCATTTTCACGCCTGGGGGCGGATTTTCCGACATTGAAAAGTCACATTTTAAATTATTTCGTATTCTGTCCTTTCAAACCGAGTTTCAAGCCAATCTGATGATAAATAGATTTTTTTCATGCAGAATTTTCCGGCAATTTTCCGACCGTCAGGTCGAATTTTCCAACTTCGGAAAATCACATTTCAAACTATTTCGTATTCTATCCTAACAAACCGAATTTCAAGCCAATCGGATGAAAAATAGTTGTTTGCATGCAGAATTTTCCAGCCATTTTCCTCGTGGGCGGATTTTCCGGAAATGGGGAAAACACGTGTCGAATATTTTGCGTACTATGCTTGCGAACCAAGTTTCAAGTCAATCGGATGAAAATCAAATGTTTACCATACAAACTTTTCCGGCGCTTTTCCGACTTTTTCGGTGGGATTTTCCGGAAAATTGGAACACACTTATTGTTGAATTTTTATATACACGTTGAAAATGAGTTTGAATCTGATCGGATAATAAACAAAAAAGTTTCATACAACAGTTTTCCGTGAATTTTCCGACTTTGGGGATAGATTTTCCAAAATTTGAAAGTCTTTTTTCTTGATGTCTTAGTATGTGTAATTTTGAAAATGAGTTTGGAGCTAATCACTGGCAATTAAAGTTTCGCCCATACAACCTTGACCACCCACTTTCCACCCAGGGAGGTGAATTTTCCGGAAGATTGGTATGCAGTTGTTGTTGAATTTTCATATAGATCTTGAAAATAAGTTTGAACTTGATCGGATGAAAAACAAAAAAGTTTCCTACAACAGTTTTCCGCGAATTTTCCACATTTCCCGACAGAATTTTCCAAAATCCGTTCTTAGTACTCACTTTCAGCATAACATAAAACTACTGTGAAAATCTCATCTTCCTATCTTTTATGGTATAGGCTGTGCGATGGTCACCAGTCAGTTCAGTCAGATCAGTCAGTCATTTATTAGTCAGTCAGTCAGTCAGTCAGTCAGTCAGGTTGAACTCTTTTTATATATATA
>JAEIFU010003454.1:0-28288 GCA_018904235.1 Lordiphosa stackelbergi | reverse complement strand
TTAACTTAATAAATTCTCTGGAGGAATATATAATTACAGTTTGTTGTTCTGCACAAGCTCAAAATTTAGTAGATAACAATTTTTTAGGGCAGTTTAGTTTAACATTAGTAGAGTTCGCACACTTCTCCGCACTCACATTATATGAAATCTTTGCTTATAAAAATTGAATTGAAATTGAACTCGGTTGAGTTGGTTAACAAAATATGCGAAGTTTTACTAACTATTAAAGATTTTTAATTCAGAGTTCTTTAAAAAGAGCTTCGTAAAAATATTTGATACTTCAAATTATCTTTTATTGCTGCAGCAAAAAACCTCTTTAAAGCTACAGGATTCACAATTAATAATAAGTAATTTTATTCCGCTTGCTCTTCATTACGAGCAACTGTTCTGAAATCTTTGTTTGTTACTATACTCGTTCGATAAACGTTCTTCTATTATGAGCTAAGTACCATCATTGGCTGCAGTGCTCTAAGACCTGAGATTTCAAACTTTGTTAACTTCACATTACACATTACAGACATGCGGAACCTCAAAAGAAATTCTTGAGGAGAGATAAAATGAATCAACTTCTGATTGCAAGAAAGAATTTTTTGAAAGCAGTAGAGAAGCAATAAACAAATATTAATATCAAATCTGTAAATGATGGTATAGATTCCTTCGACTATTGTCCAATACAAATTTTAAAATTTTGGAATGGTGAAAAAAAGACGATTTAAAAAATATTGCGTTAACTATACTTGCTATTCCAGCAACTCAGGAATCAGTTTAACGGGCCTTTTTAACACTTTACAATATAAGAAGAATGCTTATTAATTTAAACTAAGCGGTTCTCAAATGTTGATAGTGTCAGCTAATAAATTTAATAATTAAAAATTGCATTACTGACATGAAGATATTATTTAAAAAAATAAGTGTTGTTAATAAATCGAAATTATTCTTCTATGTTCAAGCGAACCGAGGTCGAACCAAAACCTTGGGTTCAGGGGATCCTATAACCGGTCCGCGAACCGAACCATAGGCTTTACACGGTTCGTCCCCCAAAGTCCGAACCTTCTGCAAAATTTTAGAGGTTTGCCGCGTTAATTCTAGGTATGTGCTGGTATCAAACCATCAGAGCAAGAATGTCGAGAAAATTTCCTTTATATCTCAAACCCAAAGAAATCATAAAATCTCCATATGGGTAGTAAATGGTGGCACTATAAAAAAAGTTCAATACGTCATTAACGGGCCTGATCCGGTTTTATAGATTTTCTCGATTTCAAATAGAAACAAAATCGAACGATATTATTTTAGTTTTCTGGTATTCGAACGATTTGCAATTCGAATGTTTTGTTTAAAAGGTTTCCTTTGACTACTTTTCACCTTATTATGCTTCAAACATCAAAAACAGGAAATGTCAAAAAAGTTGATAATAAAAGCTTTTTAAGAACAGGTAGAACTTTCTTTTGTGAGTTCGATTTGGTAGACATGACAAAATTAAAACTCTTCATGAAAAAACTGATTGTTATGTTATAAATTATTTAAAAAACAAGTAAGAGTGTTGCGGTCGATTGCCCCGACAGCAAAATACCCTGTTCCAAGTAATCCTATAGCTTTGAACTCCTTTTATTTTAAAACTTATTTGAATAATTGGGGAGGTGCACTTGCATATCTTCGGTGTTTTTGCTCGGATCTTGTAGTTGTATACAGAATAGAATAAATATTCAATCATTAGGTTCAAACTTAAAAATTGTAGCTCTGACAGTTTTTCGCGGTTAGAAGGAGAAGGAGGAGGAATTGCCAAATCTGAAGCAAACTTGATTTGGGTACGATATACTACACCTACATACATGCGAATATTTGTGACAGTCTCTGAGATCGACGCGTTCATACAGACAGACAGACGGACAGACGGACGGACGGACAGACGGACATGGCTAAATCGACTCGGCTGTTGATGCTGATCAAGAATATATATACTTTATGGGGTCGGAGAGTGCTTCCTTCGGCTGTTACATACATTTCCACAACTTCAGATCCCTTTTTCTCATTTTAATGAGAACAGGGTATAAAAACGAAACGAGAACGAAAATTTGACTATTTGCTGTTCCCATTTTGTGAACGATTTGTTGCCGTTTTGACTTTTCGAACTCGGTTTCATTAACAGCTGGCTGGCTGGCCTGCGCGCGTGTTTGTGTATATCGACCGCAGCCACAGTTGTCACTATCTTCATAATTTTAATTTAAAGCTCTTATTTACATTTAAGTCCATTTATTTTTATTTAAAAGTGGTCGATTTGCGGAGTTCGGGCTTAAAGGCACTCAAGATCACATATGATTGTTCAAATCTTATTGTGCTTAGATATAAGCTAGTTACATAAAAAAGATTTTGTGCGGTGAACATCAGAGTGCGTCACCGGATCATCTGATAAAAAAGGCGATATGCAACAAAGAACTTGTTTTTAATTTGTTGGTCTTTTTTTAAACAATTTTTGGCTTACTTCTAGAGTTTAACTCTCATTTCCAGGTTCGAAAAAGCAGAGATGCCAAATACAAATTGTGGTCTACAAAATGTGGTCTAAGTGACTTTGATAACTTTTTTTGATTTGAAATGATTTCATAGTTACAACCCTCCAATTCCTGCATAATGTTCAAATAATTTATGTTGAAAATAAAAATCACAAAATAAAACTGCTTCATATTTATACACTTGAATGTAAAATTAACAATTTGCAACGCATGAAGGAACATCTCCAAATTTATATTTCTTAAAATAAAAAACAATTAAAAATTTATATGCTTTTATAAAGCGAAGTCAAATATTAAAATCTTAGATTGAGCACAATTGCCCCTTACCGCCTAAAAAATGTTATAGTGCTGGAGCAGACTGAGTGATAGTACAAAAGCTTAAATTATAAAATTATTTTCGATAACTGTTTTTTGTGGTGAAAAAATCAACAAGAATTAACAAAAGTTGAGATTTTTATTTCTAAACTAGCAATATTTCAAATAATTATTATTTATAGTCCAGATTATACAAACCTTTGCCAACACACTAAGGACAGGCGCAGATAGCTAAAGATTGGATTGGTATTCATGAAATTGCGTTATACTGTCAACCAGCCTCTTTTGTAGTGTGTGTGTGTCTTGTTTTAGAAAAGTTGTGGAAAATATCCATAGCTTAATGACGTAGAGCCTGCCTGAGGAGTTCTAGATTTTCAATCCAAAAGGTCCACTAAAACAATCACGGTTTCCGGTAACACAGACTCTATACAACACATTTTCACTGGTTCACTGGTCTTTTTTTTTGCTCATAACGTGAGAACCGCTCATCCGATCTTTATCATTTCTTGGGCAAATCGATTCATTTTTGCTAACTATCTCTAGAAAGTACGAATCGTCTATCTTCAAAACTGTTGGAGATATAACGTTTTTCCAAATTGGGGGCGGGAGGGGTGTGGCATCCTCTTAAACAAACTTGATCTGCGTGCAGATAAAAGAAGCATTTGTCCCATATGTCAAACCTCTATCTCTACCATCTCTGAGATCTGGTGTTCATACAGACGGACGGACAGACGGGACAAGGCTAAATCGACTCGGCTGTTGATGCTGATCAAGAATATATATACTTTATATGGTCGGAAATGATGCCTTCTACCTGTTACCTACCTTTGTCGGCTTTGTATACCCTTTTTACTCTTCGGTACGGGTATAAAAACGTGTTCACGTCACTTAGATCTTTTGTCTTTTTGGTTAGCTTTATGAATTTGGAATTGCTATATTTATATATTTTAATTTTTGTTTTGACATTCTTTTCGTCAAGAATTTACATATTTTTAGTACAAAACCTGCAAATTTAAAAACTTCATTAAAAAGGGAAGAACCCATGGATTGGACCTCCTCGACTTCGTTGTATAATGATTCTTTTAATCCCTCTTTATAATCGCGGTCGATCTATGATATTTTTTCCATAATTGTTGCTTAGAATGGTCGTGAATATTTACAAATTTCATTTTTCCTTTCTTCGACAGTGTTTTGCATATAAATATTTAACATGGGGGGGTTAAAAGGCGCCAAATCCTCGGTGTGTAAGCTGTAGCGCTTTTCAAGTGACATTTCGTCTGCAACTTTCTTCACTTTTTTCAAAAAATAAATCGAAAGATGATTTAATTTTTTTTGTTTCAAGTAACAATTCAATCACATTTGGGCATTTTCACATTTCCTTTAGAGTGCTGAAAAATATAGAAGACAACAAGAATTTTTGATTTGTTTCTATATTTTTGGTAGAATTTGGCAGCAGTATATTTAGTGCAAAAGGTAGTCGATTTAGGGATTAAAATATACTTTAAAAAATCGTGAGATTTATCACGCGACAAAATTTTCTTATAGTAAAGAATCAGAAACGCTGTACATACATTTTAGTATTTATTTTGATTTTTGTTTTCTATGTTATGTTAAGAAAAATCATTTTAATCCCCTTTTTTAGGGGCTTCAGCCCCTATTTTTTGGCAATGTTGTCAGGACCGCAGGCAAAGTTACAGCCTGTTATATGCGAAAATCAAGATTTAAATTTATGGGAAGAGAACTAGATTCCCATTCCAAATGTTTATGGCATTTTTAAAAAAGCTTAACAAAATATTTATTCAAATGTAAAATAAAAACATTCATGGAATGCTACGTTAACATTTGCGATTAATTTTTGAAGCAATAACTGTACTCTTCGATAGTCTTCTTCTTCTTTCTCTTTGGCGCTGTCTCCGGTCTCCGCCGCTGCTATTAATGCCCGTTTCTGTTTTGTGCTAGCTGGCAACAAAGCAGGATTGTCTATGTCTTTCCGCACCTGGTCTTCCCATTTCAGTTGTGGTCTCCCAAAGTCTTTCGCCTTCCGTCTGAACACAGCTTGTTTACTATAGCTAGTCCTATCCAGCGCATTCGCTGCTATTTTATGCGCCGATGTATGTTTTATAGCTGCCTCATCCGCTGCTGTTAATGTCCATACTTCTGAGCTATATTGTAGGTCTGGGATGATAAGCGACTTTTATAATGCAATTTTTGATTTCGTAGAAACATCAGTTTGCAAGATTAATTCTTCTGATAGTAACGTAAGAATATCTCTCGGGGACATTCACTAACAGGAGATCAGAAGCTTCCCTGTTGATGGTGTCAACGTTCTAGGTCCATATCCTCAAATCGTGGTCTTTTAATCGTTTGCGGCCGTGAAGTTCTTTTGCTTTCGTGAAAGCAAATGCAAAGCAATTGGTGGAACGAACCTAATTTCATTTTGATTTGCTTTCATGATCCAAAAGGAAGGGCAGAATAAAATTGTGGAAGAATTTGTAACTTCGAACTTTCTAGGAGAGCTGTGCAAATATGTAACCATAAACATCTTTGACCAAGTCAAGCAGTTCTCTATGAGAACTGTCACACTAAAACGAAAGCAAATCAAAATCAGCTTCGAAGCTGATTTTACGAAATTAATTAGTATGACCTTAATTTCCTTGCATTTTCTGGGCACACTGCTCATTTTGTATGGAGCAGCTGTCATCATATCGAAAGCAAATCACTTTCAGAAATACAACTTATAAGTTTTACATTCCTTGTAAAAATGCCAACGCAGCAAACTGGTACTCAAAAATTATTATTTATAGTATAAATTTTATACTCGTTGCTGTGAGTTGTCAGTCTCACTTAAATTGAAGTCAATTTAACTCATATTTAGCCCTCGCATTGCTAAATACCAAAAACTGCCAAGTTAAAGTCAATTTAACTCATCTCTAGCCCTCGCATTGCAAAATACCATAAACAAAATTCCCCCACCACTAAATCAGCTGCAGCATGTAAGTAGTATTTATGTTTATTTTGCTCTTTTTGCTTAATATCAGTAATTGAAATTGCTTATCAATTTATATTGTAATTGCAGTGGCTTTGTATTGGACTGAGGAACTGAAGCATTAGAAGCTAAAATTAAAGGAGTCAAAGACATAAATGCTGACGCAGTCGAAGTGAATTTGCTGTTGCTGCTGCTGCTGCTGCTGCTGCATTGCTGTGGTTTTACAGTAGCTGTTGTTTGTATACGTACGACTATACCATGGCGCCTCGCGTAAACAGAAAAAGCATCGAAAAATACTTTGAACTGTCAAATAACAAAGCAGTTTGTAAGCTCTGTTCGCATGTTTTAAAAATTGATCGAATTTTTAATTTAAAAACTCATGCAATTAAAGTGCATAAAATTAAACCCGAAGAGTTCGCTAGCGTGTACAACAATCAAAGCGAATTGGTAGATAATAATATGGATAAAAATTTCAAAAAAACCATAATCAAAGTTGACATTAGCAAAAAGCAAATATTGCGTTCCTATATTGGTTTATTGACGGAAGAAGATATACCATTTCAAGTGCTAAACTCGGATAATTTCAAGAACATTTTGAATCCCATTTGTCGTGCACTGAGTATAAAACATGGAAAAACTTTCTCCCTCAACAGTACCAACTGCAAGAAATATTTAAAAATAGTTGGGGATAATGTCAAATATGCCATAAAATCGGATATACAGGAACGTCTTTTGTCTCTGAAGATTGACTGTGAGACTGGCTCAACCCCCAAGGTATTCTGCATAAGTGTGCAGTTTATACAAAGCAACGAAATTCAATCTCATCTACTTGGAATGCTACAACTTAAAAATGAAAGTTTAGAAACGGAAATGTTGCAAATTTTAACTAAATACGACATAGACTTGAGTCAAATTGTGTCCATAACTACGGGAGCAAATGGTGCAAATTTGGCTACCAAAGACCTAACAAATGAATCTAACTATGATGATCTGGTAAACAGTTCTATGTTACTTCAATTGGGAGATGTGAAAATTACTTGCTGTGCCGCACTTATAGCTCAGCTTTGTGCCTTGGACGTTATGCGGGATTTGGAAATTCGTAACTTTATACTTAAATGCCAAAATTTGGTCACCTACTTGAAAACCCCCTTCACCGGCTATTTCGAAATCTTTGAGGAGAATAATATTACTATGCCTCAACATGACAGCGTCAAAAATTGGGGATCCACCCACGATATGATAAATTCTTTGAACAACTCCAAAGACCTCATTTTAAAATATTTTTTCATCAAAGATGAATTCATTGACAAAAATATGGATATACATTTTGAAATAGATGACAGTTTCTGGGACTTTGTAGAAGCTTATTGCCTGGTTTTTGAGCGCCTACATTACACCAAAGTCAAGTTCCAGCAAGAACAATTGCATTATGGTAATTTTTATGCGGAATGGCTCAAGTGCAAATTAATCACCGAACAAATTCTGCAAAAAAACCACACAAATTATGTAAAAAAACTTGCTCAACATCTTCTACTCATTATGGAAGCAAGAACCACACAACTTTTAAAAAACGACAGCTTCATTTCTTGTCTCTACCTTGATCCACGTTTTCAACACACATTAACCATTTCACAGAAGCTCGCCTCGTCCACATATCTTAAGAAACTGTATGAAAAAATCAAAGTTATAAATGCCCTGGATCAAAAAGAACAAGAAACCAGCGTTGATTCCACATCTTCATCATTGGATGGCAGTGAATTTTCGCTTAAGGCAGATGAATATTTGAATGAATACCTAACTCGTAGCTTTGCCTCGACCAAAAATGAGAATATTGATGTACATAAAAAAATAGAGAATCTACAGCTTCCATTTCTACGCGCAGACTCCAATATTTTGCACTTTTGGAGCGAGAGGCAGTTTAGTGATCCGGAACTATATGCCTTGAGTAACATTTGCTTTGCGATCCCGGCCACTCAGGTAATATGGTCTAAAAGTTAATTATTATTCATCGAAATCATCCAAAATTATTTCAGGTTATAATTGAACGCGCCTTTTCGTCGCTAAAACTTCTCTCAGAAGATGAGCACAGTCCGATTAACCAGGACACGCTGGAAAATATATTACTGATTAAACTTAATTCTACATTCTTAGATCAAGCAATTGATGCCATGCCCATGTTTCGAAATGATGATTGAGAATAAGAGCGTGCCACATTTTTGAACTAATTTTTAAGTCTGTTAATAAACTTTGAAGAATGTTTTGATTTAAAGTCCTACATTTTTAAAAATTATTGATTTTTTTAGATTTTCATGCTTTGCCGTTCAGATTTGGAGTCAAAATGTAAGCCACAATCTCTTGGGTAGTACGAAGAAGCTCGAATTTGGCTGTTAATGACGAATTTATTTATCACACTATGCAAAATAGTTTAGTTTATCAAAGGGGTGGTGACAATCACAGATAATTCTGTTTTAGAAAATGATTCGCGTTTTGCGGGAAATATGGGTAACAGTTTGATAAACTTAATCTGAGGTCTGTTCCCGTAAAAAATGAGATTTATAACTTTACTTGCACAAGAGTTTGTAACCCTAAAGTCGAATCGTTATTAACTCGACAATCAGCTAACTCAACATGTATGGAAACCAGAGATTAAAACCGTAACGTAACCCGTAACCGCTAAATACACTTTACAATTTGAAACCGTAACCGAACAATTTTTTTTTTTCTTATAACCGAAACCGTATAACCATTATTTACAAAACCAGTTATCAGAACCGTAACCTAAACAAATATATGGGTTAATTTCAGTTTTTCCTCTACTAGTAGATTTAACATACATACCTCAGTAAAATTGATATATGTGCATACATATTTTGCTTAGTTATTTACATTTGCATTCTATTTCAATAGTGACATTATTTTTTTTTACAAAGGTATTGGATATTGAAATTAAAAATACATACGCATATTTTATTAAAAACAACAAGTTGTACAAAAACTTGAAATTAAAACCGCTTTATTGTTAGTTTGAAAAATGAGAGAAAAGGGAAAGACAGGAGGACAAAATAAAGATAATCATGATAAGAAACGTCTTGAAAGATTATTTTCTATAAACACAAAATTAATGTTGTAATTGAAAAACGCCCGTTTTGAAATTAAACACAAAGTTAATGTTTCTTTCCTAAAAAATAAATCAGCAACACACTTCCATTACACAAAAACATTTTATTTTACAAAGATTTCCGCCTCCGGTCCAATGAGCTGGCTGTGGCTATGTATATTAGTATACAGTATGTCTCCAAAATAAAGAGCACTGCTTATACCTCCAGCCCCACACAAAATGCATCCGAAAGTTTTTGCCTGTTGCCTGGTTGTGTAACCATTGTCGGAGCGGCTATGAAAATTATCAAACAATTTCCGCTCCGACAAAATTTACAGCGTCTGAGTACCTAGCTTCTATGCTATATAACTGTTTAGCACCAATGTATATAAGATACTTTCCAGGTACTTCCTTGTTATGTCAGCCCATTAGCAACAATGCAGCGCATAATAAATAAGCAGCCAACTTTAGTGAATAAACTCATACCTCAGTAAAATTGATATATGTGCAAAATAATTTTTTGTTATTTCCTTCGATCCAATAACGGTACATTAGTTGTGAGTATACACTTTCTTTCTTTTTTACTTCATGTCGCTTTGCCAAGCTTTCACTTCTAATTACCTCCTAATATGTGGTGCAGTTATATGAAACAAGCGAGCCATCCCATGTTTCTCATAGAAAATTGATATATGTGCAATTTGTGTTTTTTGTCTTTTAAGGGAAATAGCGTCAACTTAAATGGCTGTTTCAATGACAAAATATTGAACAGGTGTGCAAGCAATATTATTAACATAACAATCAAGTGAATTTCAAGTGATAACATGTTATTTTGGCTAAAAATGCCACTTACAAAAGAACTATCCCTTAAACAGTAGATAAAAATCAAAACCATGCATGAAGCTGGTAGAAAAGTTGGTGTAAACGCAGTTTAACGAACAGCTGTCGTAGCACAGTATCCAAATTTTTGAATAGTCCTCAAAATTATTGTCAAAATCAGCGATTCCCAAGGTGGATGAGAGCACCAAGCAGCTCATAAGGACTCTAGCAGCCAATAAATTGATGAGCTGCGCTCAAATTAAGTCGAAGCTCAGTCTACCAATATGTCGACAACGCAAGCTGCAAATTTGCCGAAAGAAGTTGCATCTTCAGAATCAGTCCAAGGTACCTAAACCGCGCCACGAACAACATTACAAGAATGCGCAAATGGGCATTTATGAAAAGAATATGATTTGGGACGAAGAAATAGAATCCTTCATATTAAGTGATAAAAATAGTTTAACCTAGACGAGACCTATTCCGCTGTTACAGTGGCGGTGGCGGCATTAAGTTCGGATCTAAATCCAATTGAGGATCTGTAGGGCATCATTTCTGCCACAAAATTCGGCGCTGTGAAGGGGGCCCGACACTTTGATGCAGCTTTAAGAAGCAATTGTGAAGGTGTGGGAATATATTTATTTAAGTGTTTTACAAAACTTGGCTAATTCAATGCCCCGGCGGTTGCCGTTACTGGAAACGATAAATGGCAACCCAATTTTATATTAATGATATCAGTAGACTACAACTGGAGATAAGTTTCCATTTAAAGGTATAAAAATACCACATATTTGAAAATTTGCACATATATCAATTTTCTAAGAAATTATATTTAATTATTTTTGTTTGTTAGTTAATTGTTTTTAATAAAATATGCGTATGTATTTTTTAATTTCAATATCCAATACCTTTGTAAAAAAAAATAATGTCACTATTGAAATAGAATGCAAATGTAAAAAACTAAACAAAATAGGTTTGCACATATATCAATTTTACTGCGGTATGTATGTTAAATCTACTAGTAGAGGAAAAACTGAAATAACTTATATATTTTTTGTATTTTTATTTTTAAAAAATTTTTATTTTAATTTATTTGTTTTTTTTATCATATTTTAAATTAAATTATATACAAAATAACACCCCCAAAAACAAATTTAAAAACTTTAACTTTAATTAACCCAAATATTTATACCAATTGTTATTTGACTCCAAATCTGTAAGGCAAAGCATGAAAATCTAAAAAATCATTTTCCCAAATGTAGGACTTTAAATCAAAACATTTCTTCAAAGTTTATTAATTCTCTTAAAAATTAGTTCAAAAATGTGGCACGCTCTTATTCTCAATCATCATTTCGAAACATGGGCATGGCATCAATTGCTTGATCTAAGAATGTAGAATTAAGTTTAATCAGTAATATATTTTCCAGAGTGTCCTGGTTAATCGGACTGTGCTCATCTTCTGAGAGAAGTTTTAGCGACGAAAAGGCGCGTTCAATTATAACCTGAAATAATTTTGATGATTTCGATAAATAATAATTAATTTTTAGATCATATTACCTGAGTGGCCGGGATCGCAAAGCAAATGTTACTCAAGGCATATAGTTCCGGATCACTAAACTGCCTCTCGCTCCAAAAGTGCAAAATATTGGAGTCTGCGCGTAGAAATGGAAGCTGTAGATTCTCTATTTTTTTATGTACATCAATATTCTCATTTTTGGTCGAGGCAAAGCTACGAGTTAGGTATTCATTCAAATATTCATCTGCCTTAAGCGAAAATTCACTGCCATCCAATGATGAAGATGTGGAATCAACGCTGGTTTCTTGTACTTTTTGATCCAGGGCATTTATAATTTTGATTTTTTCATACAGTTTCTTAAGATATGTGGCCGAGGCGAGCTTCTGTGATATGGTCAATGTGTGTTGAAAACGTGGATCAAGGTAGAGACAAGAAATGAAGCTGTCGTTTTGTAAAAGTTGTGTAGTTCTTGCTTCCATAATGAGTAGAAGATGTTGAGCAAGTTTTTTTACATATGTTGGGTGGTTTTTTTGCAGAATTTGTTCGGTGATTAATTTGCACTTGAGCCATTCCGCATAAAAATTACCATAATGCAATTGTTCTTGCTGGAACTTGACTTTGGTGTAATGTAGGCGCTCAAAAACCAGGCAATAAGCTTCTACAAAGTCCCAGAACCTGTCATCTATTTCAAAATGTATATCCATATTTTTGTCCATGAATTCATCTTTGATGAAAAAATATTTTAAAATGAGGTCTTTGGAGTTGTTCAAAGAATTTATCATATCGTGGGTGGATCCCCAATTTTTGACGCTGTCATGTTGAGGCATAGTAATATTATTCTCCTCAAAGATTTCGAAATAGCCGGTGAAGGGGGGTTTTCAAGTAGGTGACCAAATTTTGGCATTTAAGTATAAAGTTACGAATTTCCAAATCCCGCATAACGTCCAAGGCACAAAGCTGAGCTATAAGTGCGGCACAGCAAGTAATTTTCACATCTCCCAATTGAAGTAACATAGAACTGTTTACCAGATCATCATAGTTAGATTCATTTGTTAGGTCTTTGGTAGCCAAATTTGCACCATTTGCTCCCGTAGTTATGGACACAATTTGACTCAAGTCTATGTCGTATTTAGTTAAAATTTGCAACATTTCCGTTTCTAAACTTTCATTTTTAAGTTGAAGCATTCCCAGTAGATGAGATTGAATTTCGTTGTTTTGGATAAACTGCACACTTATGCAGAATACCTTGGGGGTTGAGCCAGTCTCACAGTCAATCTTCAGAGACAAAAGACGTTCCTGTATATCCGATTTTATGGCATATTTGACATTATCCGAAACTATTTTTAAATATTTCTTGCAGTTGGTACTGTTGAGGGAGAAAGTTTTTCCATGTTTTATACTTAGCGCACGACAAATGGGATTCAAAATGTTCTTGAAATTATCCGAGTTTAGCACTTGAAATGGTATATCTTCTTCCGTCAATAAACCAATATAGGAACGCAATATTTGCTTTTTGCTGATGTCAACTTTGATTATGGTTTTTTTGAAATTTTTATCCATATTATTATCTAACGATTCGCTCTGATTGTGGTACACGCTAGCGAACTCTTCGGGTTTAATTTTATGCACTTTAATTGCATGAGTTTTTAAATTAAAAATTCGATCAATTTTTAAAACATGCGAACAAAGCTTACAAACTGCTTTGTTATTCGACAGTTCAAAGTATTTTTCGATGCTTTTTCTGTTTACGCGAGGCGCCATGGTATAGTCGTACGTATACAAACAACAGCAACTGTAAAACCACAGCAATGCAGCAGCAGCAGCAGCAGCAACAGCAAATTCACTTCGACTGCGTCAGCATTTATGTCTTTGACTCCTTTAATTTTAGCTTCTAACGCTTCAGTTCCTCAGTCCAATACAAAGCCACTGCAATTACAATATAAATTGTTAAGCAATTTCAATTACTGATATTAAGCAAAAAGAGCAAAATAAACAGAACAAATACTACTTACATGCTGCAGCTGATTTAGTGGTGGGGGAATTTTGTTTATGGTATTTTGCAATGCGAGGGCTAGAGATGAGTTAAATTGACTTTAACTTGGCAGTTTTTGGTATTTAGCAATGCGAGGGCTAAATATGAGTTAAATTGACTTCAATTTAAGTGAGACTGACAACTTACAGCAACGAGCATAAAATTTATACTATAAATAATAATTTTAGAGTACCAGTTTGCTGCGTTGGCATTTTTACAAGGAATGTAAAACTTATAAGTGGTATTTCTGAAAGTGATTTGCTTTCGATTTGACAGCTGCTCCATACAAAATGAGCAGTGTGCCCAGAAAATGCAAGGAAATTAAGGTCATACTAATTAATTTCGTAAAATCAGGATCGAAGCTAATTTTGATTTGCTTTCGTTTTAGTGTGACAGTTCTTATAGAGAACTGCTTGACTTGGTCAAAGATGTTTATGGTTACATATTTGCACAGCTCTCCTAGAAAGTTCGAAGTTACAAATTCTTCCACAATTTTATTCTGCCCTTCCTTTTGGATTATGAAAGCAAATCAAAATGAATTTAGGTTCGTTCCACCAATTGCTTTGCATTTGCTTTCACGAAAGCAAAAGAAGTTCACGGCCGCAAACGATTAAGGGACCACGATTTGAGGATATGGACCTAGAACGTTGACACCATCAACAGGGAAGCTTCTGATCTCCTGTTAGTGAATGTCCCCGAGAGATATTCTTACGTTACTATCAGAAAAATTCTGCTTGCAAACTAATGTTTCTACGAAATCAAAAATTGCATTATAAAAGTCGCTTATCATCCCAGACCTACAATATAGCTCAGAAGTATGGACATTAACAG
Organism: Lordiphosa stackelbergi; assembly: GCA_018904235.1. NCBI lineage: Eukaryota > Metazoa > Arthropoda > Insecta > Diptera > Drosophilidae > Lordiphosa > Lordiphosa stackelbergi. Next base: position 14,191 of record JAEIFU010003454.1, on the reverse strand, counting down.
CAGCGGATGAGGCAGCTATAAAACATACATCGGCGCATAAAATAGCAGCGAATGCGCTGGATAGGACAAGCTATAGTAAACAAGCTGTGTTCAGACGGAAGGCGAAAGACGACTATAACAGGCTGTAACTTTGCCTGCGGTCCTGACAAAATTGCCAAAAAAACTATCATAATTAGTGCAAACGTTGAACTAGGGTTGCCCACAGGTTGGACGGACCCATGTTTTTTTTTGAAAAATCAAAGAAAAAAATAAAAATTTGGCGGTTGGCAATCTTAATCATTTAATTTGTTCCAAGTAGATTTGTTTACATCAATTTTTGAATAAGATATCTCTCAAATGGCCGCCTCTGGCGTTGATGGCGTATTGTGCCCTTTTTGCAGCATTTTCCATCGATTTCGCCAACATTTCGGCCGGAATAGCGGCTATTTCTTCAGCCTGAGCTCTTCTACGGTCCTTGGCTTGTTAACGTAAACCTTTGACTTCAAATATCCCGACAAGAAGAAGTCAGGCGGCGTCAAATCGGGCGAACGCGGTGGCCAGTCCAAATCACCACTTTTCGACATCAAACGGCCCGGAAACAATTTCTTCAGAAAATCGATTGTTATGCGACTTGTGTGCGGTGGAGCGCCGTCTTGTTGAAACCAGAACTGCCTCATACGCTTTCGACGAATAATTGGCATCACAAAATTGGTCATCATGTCGCGATAACGCTCCTGGTTGATGGTAACAGCATGGCCATTTTCATTTTGGAAGAAAAACGGCCCAATGACCGTTTTCGCACTAACGCCGCACCAAACTGTGACTTTTTCGTCATGAAGAGACACTTCTTGAATCTCCTGAGGATTTTCAGTGGCGTAAATACGGCAATTTTGCTTATTTACGGTCCCATTCAATGTGAAATGTGAAAATGTGAAATTTTTTTAAAAGCACGTTGAGTTTTCACAATTGACTTGTTCTGTTGAATGTAAATTTCAACTATTTCAGAGCGCTCGCGTAGCGTGTATTGTTCCATGGTAAAAATCTGCTTGGACTGACGCTTCAAACGCGGTATGTCATTAAGCGATCTGACATCTCTGTCAAAAGTTATGGCGTTGCCAGATGGACAACCCTGTATATAATGATATGGCGCCACTTAATGTCCGACAAATAGAATGGCTTGTAGCAAACGGTTTAGGTTGATAAAATTGCTATAAATCAAGTAAAATTTGACTTTGAAGGCCAATTTCGACACCATTGGCAACACTTATATGGTGTGTTTGATTTTTCTCAGTTGCATTGATATGTGTACTATCCTATAAGCTTCATAAAATCAGCAATTAATCCTTACAAAAGAACGGCAAGAAATTTAGTTTTGCGCGAATATCTTAGAAACGGAAACTGATATAGCGGATCCAGGGGGGCTATAGGGGCTGAAGTAACCCCCCTCAGAGCCCAATTTTTCTTAATTCACCCAATATAGCAAAGAGCAAAATATTTCTAGTAATCAAGAATTTTAGAAAAAAGGTGCATGTATTTAGATTGTTTCAAAAAGGCAGCAGCAGTGAAAAGTATCTACAGATATAATCAGTCTGTGCTCACGTCGCAAATGGACATTTCCACAGAAAGGTCCACCGAGATTAAAAAAAAATTGTTTTTAAGAAATGATTTTTCTTAACATAACATTGAAAACAAAAATCAAAATAAATACTAAAATGTATGTACAGCGTTTCTGATTCTTTACTATAAGAAAATTTTGTCGCGTGATAAATCTCATGATTTTTTTAAAGTATATTTTAATCGCCAAATCGACTACCTTTTTGCACTAAATATACTGCTGCCAAAATTCTACCAAAATATAGAAACAAAATCAAAATTTTTAATTTATAAATATTTATATGCAAAACACTGTAGAAAGGAAAAATGAAATTTGTAAATATTAACGACCATTCTAAGCAACAATTATGGAAAAAATATCATCGATGGACCGCGATTATAAAGAGGATTAAAAGAATCATTATACAACAAAGTCGAGGAGGTCATCCATATCCATGGGTTCCTTTTTAATGAAGTTTTTAAACTTGCAGGTTTTGTACTAAAAATATGTAAATTCTTGACGAAAAAGAATGTCAAAAAAATAAGAAAGAAATACAACTTAACCACAAGCTTAAATGTAATAGCATTTCCAAATTCATAAAGCTAACCAAATTAATGTACAAATATGATCTAAGTGACGTGAACTACGTTTTTATACCCGTTACTCGAAGAGTAAAAAGGGTATACTAAAGTCGTACAAATGTATGTAACAGGCAGAAGGAATCATTTCCGACCATATAAAGTATATATATTCTTGATCAGCATCAACAGCCGAGTCGATTTAGCCTTGTCCGTCTGTCCGTCTGTCCGTCCGTCCGTCTGTATGAACACCTAGATCTCAGAGATGGTAAGAGATAGAGGTTTGACATGTATGGGACAAATGCTTCTTTTATCTGCACGCAGATCAAGTTTGTTTCATATATTGGCCACACCCCCTCCCGCCCCCACAATTTGGAAAAAACGTTATATCTCCAACAGTTTTGAAGATAGACGATTCGTACTTTCTAGAGATAGTTAGCAAAATGAATCGATTTGCCGAAGAAATGATAAAGATCGGATGAGCGGTTCTCACGTTATGAGCAAAGAAAAAGACCAGTGAACCAGTGAAAATGTGTTGTATAGAGTCTGTGTTTACGGAAACCGTGATTGTTTTAGTGACCTTTTTGATTGAAAATCGTAGAACTCCTTTAGGCAGGCTCTAGGTCATTAAGTTATGGATATTTTTCACAACTTTTCTAAAACAAGACACACACAACACTACAAAGGAGGCTGGTTGACAGTATAACGCAATTTCATGAATACCAATTCAATCTTCAGCTATCTGCGCCTGTCCTTAGTGTGTTGGCAAAGGTTTGTGTAATCTGGATTATATAATATATAATTATTTGAAATATCGCTAGTTTGTGAAACAAAATCCCAACTTTTGTTAATTCACGCTGATTTTTCACCCACAGAAAACAGTTAGCGATAACAATTTTGATAACTTAAACTTTTGTACTATCACTCAGTCTGCTCCAGCACTATAACATTTTTTAGGCGGTAAGGGGCAATTGTGCTCAATCTAAGATTTTAATATTTCGACCCGCTTTATAATAACGAGAAAGGCAAACTAACTTCGTCTGCACCGAAGTTTTCATACATAACTTGTCTCAAGTGTTACGACCAAACTTCGCAGATCACTTAAAAACATTACATATTACCCATGACCGTGTTTGGTAGCAGTAATATTGAGAACAAAAAAGTTTTTCTTACTAAAAACCATTTTCCGAACGAACATTTGTATGGCAGCTACAAGAAGTAGTCATCCGATCCGGTCGGTTCCGACATATTAGCAGCGTGCAGTAAAAAAAGACTCTGTGCAAAGTTTCAGATCGATAGCCCCAAACTGAGGGAGGAGTTCGCGTAGAAACAGACAGACGGACAGACGGACGACGGACTTAACCGACTCAGCTCGTCATGCTGATCAAGAATATATATACTTTATGTGGTCGGAGATGATTCCTTCTATGCGTTGCAAACTTCCGGGCAAAATTATAATACACTTTTCAAGTGTATAAAAATGGAGAAGCAGTTAATTTACATATTATGTGATGTATTTTATTTTCAACATAAAATTATTTGAACATTATGCAGGAATTGGAGGGTGGTAACTATGAAATCATTTCTAAATCAAAAAGTTATCAAAGTCACTTAGACCACATTTTGTAGACCACAATTTGTATTTGGCATCTGGTCTGCTTTTTGAACCTGGAAATGATAAAGCAGTTAAACTCTAGAAGTAAGCCAAAAATTGTTTAAAAAAGACCAAAAAATTAAAAAACAAGTTCTTTGTTGCATATCGCCTTTTTTATCAGATGATCCGGTGACGCACTATGATGTTCACCGCACAAAATCTTTTTATGTAACTATCTTATATCTAAGCACAATAAGATCTGAACAATCATATGTGATCTTGAGTGCCTTAAGCCCGAACTCCGCAAATCGACCACTTTTAAATAAAAATAAATGGACTTAAAATGTAAATAAGAGCTTTGTAAATTAAAATTATGAAGATAGTGACAACTGTGGCTGCGGTCGATATACACAAACACGCGCGCAGGCCAGCCAGCCAGCTGTTAATGAAACCGAGTTCGAAAAGTCAAAACGGAACCAAATCGTTCACAAAATGGGAACAGCAAATAGTCAAATTTTCGTTCTCGTTTCGTTTTTATACCCTGTTCTCATTAAAAATGAGAAAAAGGGGATCATGAAGTTGTGCAAATGTATGTAACAGCCAGAAGGAAGCACCTCCGACCCCATAAAGTATATATATTCTTGATCAGCATCAACAGCCGAGTCGATTTAGCCATGTCCATCTGTCCGTCCGTCCGTCTGTCCGTCTGTCTGTCATATGAACGCGTCGATCTCAGAGACTATCCGTCACAAATATTTGCATGTAGGTGTAATGAAAAATAAATACCCCCAAAATTCGCATGTATGTAGGTGTAGTATATCGTACCCAAATCAAGTTTGCTTCAGATTTGGCAATTCCTCCTCCTTCTCCTTCTAACCGCGAAAAACTGTCAGAGCTACAATTTTTAAGTTTGAACCTAATGATTGAATATTTATTCTATTCTGTATACAACTACAAGATTCGAGCAAAAACACCGAAGATATGCAAGTGCACCTCCCCAATTATTCAAATAAGTTTTAAAATAAAAGGAGTTCAAAGCTATAGAACCACATTACTTGGAACAGGGTATTTTGCTGTCGGGGCAATCGACCGCAACACTCTTACTTGTATTTTAAATAATTTATAACATAACAATCAGTTTTTTTCATGAAGAGTTTTAATTTTTTGTGCCTACCAAATCGAACTCACAAAAGAAAGTTCAACCTGTTCTTAAGGCCCTATTCTCCTTCAGATTGCTGTATTTGGAGACCTTTTTGAAAAATTCTCATTTGAAAACGCAAAAGGATATTTAAATTTTGTTTTTTTTATTGAATTAGTAATGAATGAAAGAAAATAAAAAAAGTTTTTCGCCGCGACATGAGGCTGTTTAAAAGTAATGAGACTTCAAAGTTGGTGGTGCAAAAAAGGTGTCGTCACGGCGGCCACGATTCCGGGTCTCCCGAGCGTCTAAAATATATAGGGTTATGATCAACATAGATGTTTGGCCTGAAGTAAAATAAAAATTTTGAGATTTTTTTGACAAAATGGCGGCACTTGAAATTGACAAATCGAATTTTGACCCATTTTTTTGTAGTTTAGTGTAAAAAAAAAAGTAGTAAAAAATCAAAAAATTTTTATTTTTACTTCAGGCCAGAATGGTGACAATTCTACGTCGATTAAACTTGGTTTCATCCAAATCGGTTCAGCAGAACTGGCGGAATCGTGGCCGCCAGCTCGAAAAATGTGGTTTCGAGATAAACGCGTTTAAAGTTTGGAAGTTTCTTTTGGGGAAATAGCAAAAAATCAAAAATTAAAAATGCAGTTTTAGAATGGTGACAATCTCTTGCGTCGATCGCATATTATTTCATCAAAATCGGTTTGTTTAGTAGAACTGGAGAAACTGGCTTGGCAGTCCGAAAATTTGCTTAGAAAGTAACCAAAATTATTACAGATATAATATTCGGTTAAGTATACTTTTACAGATATTAGTCATCTAAAACAGCTACATACAGCGGACCTTCCTCATCTTCTTAAAAAACTGCTTCAGGCGCAGTTCCCTCTGTTCTGCGTGCCATTTTTGCCTTCTTTATATTATTTATCGCAGCTCTAGTTTCTGAGCGGATTAATCAGTCTGAGCATTAGGTGTGTAGCATAGGGTCGATAATTATCGATTAAAAAAAAAGGGTAATCGATATCGATCTAAGGCGACAACATGTATCAGTACAAATTAAAAAACCAGCCGATATTTCACAGCTTTATTTACTTCGAAATTTATTTAGTCAAAAATTTTTGTTTTAGCAAAGACATTGTTCGACTAAAATGTTATATCTTCTAAAGTATTTCGAATTTCAAAAAAACCTTTTAGGGTTATATTCTTAAATGTCCAAGCTTATAAAAAAATGCAAGAAAAAAAGTCGAAAAATTCTTTGCTGAAAGAGAATAGGGCCTTAGGAAAACAAAACATTTCGAAGTTTGCAAATCTTAAGGTGAAAAAGTAGTCAAAGGGAACCATTTGGAAACAAAACTCGAATTGCAAATCGTTCGAATACCAGAAAAACTAAAATAATATCGTTCGATTTTGTTTCTATTTGAAATCGAGAAAATCTATAAAAACCGGATCAGGCCTGTTAATGACGTATTGAACTTTTTTATAGTCGCCACCATTTACTACCCATATGGAGATTTTATGATTTCTTTTTTGGGTTTGAGATATAAAGGAAATTTTCTCGACATTCTTGCTCTGGATGGTTTGATACCAGCACATACTTGTAGAAACCAAGGCTGCAAACCTCTAAAATTTTGCAGAAGGTTCGGTTCGGGGGGTTCGAACCCGTTGTAAAGCCTAAGGTTCGGTTCGCGGACCGGTTTTTGGAACCCCTGAACCCAAGGTTTTGGTTCGAACCTCGGTTCGCTTGAACATAGAAGAATAATTTCGATTTATTAACAACACTTATTTTTTAAATAATATTCTTCATGTCAGTAATGCAATTTTTAATTATTAAATTTATTAGCTGACACTATCAACATTTGAGAACCGCTTAGTTTAAATTAATAAGCATTCTTCTTATATTGTAAAGTGTTAAAAAGGCCCGTTAAACTGATTCCTGAGTTGCTGGAATAGCAAGTATAGTTAACGCAATATTTTTTAAATCGTCTTTTTTCACCATTCCAAAATTTTAAAATTTGTATTGGACAATAGTCGAAGGAATCTATACCATCATTTACAGATTTGATATTAATATTTGTTTATTGCTTTCTACTGCTTTCAAAAAATTCTCTTCTTTGCAATCAGAAGTTGATTCATTTTATTCTCTCATCAAGAATTTCTTTTTGGAGGTTCCGCATGTCTGTAATGTGTAATGTGAAGTTAACAAAGTTTGAAATCTCAGGTCTTAGAGCACTGCAGCCAATGTTGGTACTTAGCTCATAATAGAAGAACGTTTATCGAACGAGTATAGTAATAAACAAAAGATTTCAGAACAGTTGCTCGTAATGAAGAGCAAGCGGAATAAAAATTACTTATTATTAATTGTGAATCCTGTAGCTTTAAAGAGGTTTTTTGGCTGCAGCAATAAAAAGATAATTTGAAGTATCAAATATTTTTAGGCGAAGCTCTTTTTAAAGAACTCTGAATTAAAAAATCTTTAATAGTTAGTAAACGTTCGCATATTTTGTTAACCAACTCAACCGAGTTCAATTTCAATTCAATTTTTTATAAGCAAAGATTTCATATAATGTGAGTGCGGAGAAGTGTGCGAACTCTACTAATGTTAAACTAAACTGCCCTAAAAAATTGTTATCTACTAAATTTTGAGCTTGTGCAGAACAACAAACTGTAATTATATATTCCTCCAGGGAATTTATTGAGTTAACTTGGTCATCGTCCAAATCAAGAAATGCGTTTGAAGCACATTATTATATTCTTCATAGTTGCATTCTTTTTATGCTTTGCAGTTGTCATTTAAAAGTTCTAATGCTCGATCCATATTCGTTTCTTGACTTCACGTCTTGAGCTTCTTGAATGATAGTCAGATCACAAGGAATTTCTATATTGTATGTGTCGTTAAAAAAAACTACTAAATTTGTTGAACCGAACCGAATTTTTCTAAAAAGTGGTCCGGTTCGGGTTCAGGTTCAAGGAGTCAAAAATATTTGAGGTTCGGTTCATGGTCCGGTTCGTCGGACCCAAAATACCCGAACCGAACCGGTTCTAAGGGGTTCGGTTTAGGACCGGTTTGCAGCCTTGGTAGAAACTGCAAAAATTTATGAGGAGGACTTGAATAATTGCACCGAGTCCAAGCTGGCACAAGAATTTATTTTGTGGCACAAGAGCTGTTAGAACTGAGTTGAAAAAACACGGACTACACTGGAGGCACACATGAAATCGAAGAAATTCAATAATTTTTTCCCGAATGACGATTCTTGTCACCTCGTCAACAGCTTAACGGACTTTTTCTCTGCTGAAAAGATTGAACACATACCGTCGTGTCTATATGTCTAAGGACAGACTCAACGGCACCCCCATTGATGTCAAAAATCGAAAATACAGGGAACGAAAAATACTACAAAAAACTTGACTGGTTGTGTAAAAGAAATAATAAAGTAAATAAGATAACAAGGTAATAGTAAGGAATACCAATTTCTGCTGTCACTGTCAAATATTAAAAAATAATACAATTTTTTTAAGGCTTAGGTCTCACATGCAAATAATTGCCGAAATTTTGATGAAAACTTGTATGCAAGTTCCCAAATTATGTGCCTGTGTGACCTTAGCTCTAGCCCAATGTTTATTGTTTGAGCAGGTTGTGGATTGATAATTTTAAAATCTTTCGCGCGATTAAAAAATTTTGCCTGCGGCGCTATCTTTTCCAACATTTTGCCTATAAAATTTGTTACGTTTGTTTGACAAGATTCGTTTTATGTTTGCGGTCTGTGTTATTACAATTGCTGGTGGAGAAAGAATTTGTTAAAATTTTTAAATATTGCTTTTTCCTGCGGCCAAAAGCCATCTGGCTTCTACTATCTACATTCTATGTTTTGAGTGGGTTTTTGAGAAACCCTTTGTCACTGAAAATTATTTGATGAATCAAACTTTTTTACGATCTCTCAGTCTACCCGGCATTTAAAACATTTTTTAAACGGTTAAAAGCATTTGTGATCAAACTTAATACTATTTATACTATTTGAAAATCTGGTTTTTAAAGATAAAGATTTAATAAAAAGAAACCATGGCTGCTCGCCGCAACTTTATGGCTAGTAAATTCTTCATAATCCACAGTCCATTAAAGGAATTTTTTGAGTTAAGGAGGGTCTTTAATGGCCAATTACCTTATATTCTTGGCTTAAGTAGTTTAAAAATGTATTTTTCATATTTATTTGACATTGACAAAAAGCTTTAACATATTTTTTGTAGTTTGTAAAACCTGAAAATTGCCAAATTCGTTTTAAAACAATCCATGGATCATATCCCCCCTCAGCCAATTCCTAGATCCGCCACTGGTGTAAGTTGTCTGAAGAAATAAGTGTTGTTAAAAGTGTTTTGAATATGATGGCTTAAGTCCTTTTTGTAGGGGGGAGAAGGGTGTACTGATGACCATGAAGTAAGCCGATCCCGGGCTGCGGAATGGTGACTAAGTGTGAACGAGGGATTTAGTCACTGGTAGAGTGGGTGCGCTGGTGTAGTCCATCTACACCCCGTTGTCCAGTCTTCCTTTTCGTTAGAGGAATGTTTTTTGTTTAATATGCGCCACTTGCTGGAATTGTGCGACCTGCGGGCATTGGGGTGTTACTCCGCCCTGTTCGAGTGAGCTAGCCGGCATTGCCCAAGGAAAAGAACCAGGTTAGTAACACATTTTTAGCAACCGCAGCTAAAATGCCCCACCAAATTATATTGGAAACCGCGCGCTAGAGCTCAAAGTTTGGCTATCGATAACATCTGCTTGGCTTGCCATCACTAATTATGAATCATTTATTTAAGGTCTCACTACGTCAAAATCACGAGCCGGCCGTGTCATCTCTAGCGACGCTTTATAGTGTAATTCGAACTGTATTTTTATGCATTAACAATTAGCCCAAATTTCACCTCACCATGGACATCCTGTTGGCCAATGTGAACAGCCTGCAGTTCAAGACGGAGCGCGACCTCATCGAGCAGGTGGGGGCAATTCCGTTGCCTTTCTATGGCATGGACAAGTCCATTGCGGCCGTTTGCAATTTCATCACCAAGAATGGCCAGGAGTGCGACAAGGGCAGCGCCTGCCCCTTCCGTCACATACGCGGCGACCGGACCATTGTGTGTAAACATTGGCTGCGCGGCCTCTGCAAGAAGGGTGATCAATGCGAGTTCCTGCACGAGTACGACATGACCAAGATGCCCGAGTGTTATTTCTACTCCCGTTTCAATGCCTGCCACAACAAGGAATGCCCCTTCCTGCACATTGATCCGCAAAGCAAGGTGAAGGATTGTCCCTGGTACAAGCGAGGATTCTGTCGTCATGGACCCCATTGTAGGCATCAGCATTTGCGACGCGTGCTCTGCATGAGCTATCTGGCCGGCTTCTGTCCGGAGGGGCCCAACTGCAAACATATGCATCCACGATTCGAGCTGCCGCCGCTGGCCGATTTGAGTAAGGATCAACTGCACAAGAAACTGCCCACCTGCCATTATTGCGGTGAATTGGGACACAAGGCTAACTCCTGCAAACAGTATGTGGGTAGTCTGGAGAATCGGAATAACATTAATGCCATGGATCACAGTGGTGGTGGTGGTGGGAACAATGGGCCAGGAGGAGATGGAGGCGGCAATGGCAATGATGAGGGCGGCATGTCCAATCATGGGGCACCGCCTTATGTTAAGGTGCCCACGCGACTGGAGGAGATAACCTGCTACAAGTGCGGACACAAGGGCCACTATGCCAACAAGTGTCCCAAGGGCCATTTGGCCTTCCTCTCAAATCAACATAGTCATAAATAGTGCCTAAGTTCGAAACTAAAGCAAAACATCGATGTAAAAAGAGATAGAGAGAGTAGAATAAACAATAATCTTCCATGGATAACAAATAAAGTGGTTTACACGGGTTAGGAAGGGGGAACTCTTCTCTTGAGTCCTTATCCTTTATTTAATTTAAAATTCTAAACTTCACGCAGCCCTGGCAAAATCTATCGATAACTCAGTGTCATTTTGCCATTTTTAGAATTCGGTCACATTGCTGCCGGTTGTTGCAAAAACAAAAACTTCCAAATGGACGCTGCTTCGCCCGATTTGGTGGCCATTAACAAAGTGAACAAATTAAAATGTCGAGCTTGCCTCTCGGTGAATCGAAAGACCCTAAAACTGCACGCGGATATGCCAAATCTGCAGCAATCACGTACCTATGGCGAGGGTCTACGCCAATGCATCAACCAGAATCTTAGCACTGTCTCCCACGGTGGCTACAATTGGCCCATGCAAATTTGTGTACGCTGCTGTCGTGCTCTTGAGGTGGCCATGCATTTTGTAGAAATGGCTTTGGAGTCCAATCGCAAACTCCAGGCCGAGGCTCAAAGTGTAAAGGCGCCCAGTCCTCTGGGCCTGGGAGTGGGCGAACTTAAAAGAAAGGCCAGCCACGAATTGCTACACTGGAATCAATTTAGTCAAGAATTTGAGCAATTTGTGGAAAGCTATGACAATGTGCCGGGTCCCATTGAAGAGAATGTGTTGTATATGAGGGGAGCCAAGGTGCCGCGTTTGGACACGGATGCCAGTAAAGAGGACGATGGTAAACATGGTAGAGACTTAGTTAATTTTTGCGCTAAACTAACTAATTCCTCTTTTAGTTATACTCTTTGATGTTAAATACGACACCAATAACCAGTATGAGGAGGATGAGAATGATGGCTCGGATTCCAAGAACAATGAAACGTTCTTTGATAATGCTTGTGACCAAGCAGTGGTAGATGCTACTGCCCCTAACACTGGCTCCGAAATCAGCGAGAACAACAACAACAATTCCAATTTTAATAATAAAAATGGTGACATGTCCAGTCTCCCGGATGTGGAATGCGATCTAATACAACTTGCTCTCTTTATGACGCTTAATGATGATGAAAGTCCAAGTCAAGGCCAATCCCAGGAAAAGGAGACAATTGAATCAATCAAGGCGAAGCTGCTTAAGTGTGAGTAAAGCAGAAGTTTATTTTGTTAGCATTTTTTTAAAAACCCAAAAAACACTCCTCTCGTCACTTGAATAGGACATCCCCCAAGTGTGTTTTCGTTAGCCCACTGCTCCCAAACCAATGATGGTAGAGACTTAATTTTTTTTTTAAGTTAAGAGATCATTTAATTGCATTGTCAAACCGGTTCTGAACCAAACCGGTTTTGAACCGAACCGAACCGCTTTTTTCGCACGTGAACCGAACCATAAACCGAACCGGTGTGTTTTCAAAAATGCTGAACCGAACCAAAAACCGAAATATAAAATGGTTCGGTTCGGTTCACTTCAGCTAGGTATTGAGTTACTGGCGAATAGTGAGCAAAATCGGCAATTAGCTTAAAAATATAGCGAAAATACTTGGAAAAGCAGAGTTTTTCTTAAAAAGCTAAGAACATCAATCTTATTAAATTTGCTAGGGACCCAAAGTTGTAAGAAGCCAAGTCTTGATTGTATTATCCGTTGAGTCCTTACATAATACTCAAATGTTAACTTTTTTCTTTAATTGGGATTGGCTTGAAATATGAAATGCGTATGAGTATTTCTATGGCTGGCAGGCATGCAAAATTAAGTTTGAAAAAAGGGAGGATGACATAGCTCAGTAATTGTCAACTCTTTGGAAAAAAGAGCTCCGCCTATTTTTGAGTTCGATTTCTTAGATTCCAAGAATCAATCCTGCTATCAGAAGAAGGATAAAAAGGTAGCTAAATCTCATTATACACTTGAAAAGTGTATTATAATTTTGCCCAGAAGTTTTGCAACGCATAGAAGGAATCATCTCCGACCACATAAAGTATATATATTCTTGATCAGCATGACGAGCTGAGTCGATTAAGCTTTGTCCGTCGTTGTCTTCGTGTGTGCCGTCCGTCCGTTGTCTGTTTCTACGCGAACTAGTCCCTCAGTTTTGGAGCTATCGAGCTGAAACTTTGCACTGAGTCTTCTTTTTACTGCACGCTGCTAATATGTCGGAACCGACCGGATCGGATGACTACTTCTTGTAGCTGCCATACAAATGTTCGTTCGGAAAATGGGTTTTAGTAAGAAAAACTGTTTTGTTCTCAATATTGCTGCTCTCAAACACGGTCATGGGTAATATGTAATGTTTTTAAGCTGAACTGCGAAGTTTGGTCGAAGTCGCTAACCGTTGAGACAAGCTATTTCAAGTGTATCTAAACTTCGGTACAGACGAAGTTAGCTTTCTCTTTCTCGTTTTATGTTAATATGCAACAAAATTTAAAACATTCATGAAAACAGCGATTACCTAAAGATAATTATATATTGGAGTATATATCAGGAAAGTCAACTTAAGCATAGCTCGAATAGTTTTAGCAGATGAACATTTTCTACATCGGAGTTTGTTTTACCAGACATAAGAGCCAGTATTGATGAAAATATACTAGGAGTTATATTATTATTAAATTTTAAATAAAGTTAATTTAAGTCTTTTAAGATCTATTTTATACCCTGTTTTTTTGAAAACCACATACACAAGTATAATAAAACTAATCAAATGGAAATGTCAAATTTGAGTTTATTAAAAATGAAATGTTTATTATATAATAGGTTGTGTTACTCATTTCGAAGTCGATTTCCGTAAGAACTTAAGGATTTCGAATTAGAATTGTTTAAGTTTATATGTCAGAGATTACTTGATCAGCTCAAAAGAAAATTGTAATTATCGGTTGTGTTCCAGAAACCTCTAGAGATTTTCGTATGAACGGTTTGATTTTGATGAGACTAATTTAGGAGGTCTTTATATGAGAAATGATGAGAATAAGGTCGGCTACTAGATCATAGGTCAGTAAAAACGGAGGTATTAAATCTACTTGGCTTTGAGCAGTCGGTTTCAAATCGCTGAACTTTTGTCATCTAATGTAGTAGCAGGGCATATTTGTAGGACTTCACATGTAAGGGAATGCATGTTATTTTGATTCGCTTGGCTTTCATTATTTGAAAGTTTCTAAACATTATCACTTGATATGTAAAGTTGCAGTATTTCAAAACGAAACTAGAACGTTTATACAGAAATTGCCGTCGAAATTTTGAACATACCCGATTAACTGAAAACCTTTGTTAATGAATAATCAGAATACTTATATCAAAAATATATTTCTTTAGGTAATTAAATGAATAAAGAGCGAACCGAACCGAACCATAACCGCGGTTCAGTAAGCCCCAAAAACCATGCAATGAACCGAACCGGCGGTTCAAAAACTGTATGAACCGTTGAACCGAACCAGTCCTAATTTCCGAGTGGTTTGCATCCCTGAATTTT